>JAKUCM010006351.1:0-19563 GCA_023374145.1 Lepidium sativum
CCAACCATGGTCATATGTATCAAAAATAGAAAGAAGAGATGAAAGTTTTACAAGACAAAAACTGAAAAGAATATTTGGTAAAGATACAAAACTCTTATTCGTATCTTTCGGATCTTATAACAGACAGATTAGAACCTTAATTGTTGTATTTCATAAGAAATTTGATGCAACCCAAAATTTGATAAGTATCGAAATATTTTTCAAAAGAAATACATATGTAGTTTTATTATACTCTACAACATTGCATTGATTATTCGTTACTTTCGTCATTCTTATAAACAGAAACTAAGATAAAGTATGTATCATTCTCATTTATTCATATGCCCGTTTTAGTAATAAAAAGGAACTGGAAACCATCTTTGAAGACTAGTTAAGATATTTAATAGTGGAAGAAGTAATAATATGATGCAAATATTTTTTTAAGTTTTAATTAAAAAACCTATCAAAAAGAAATATTTTGTTTAAGATCATGACATGAATTGATTTACTGGTTGTGAGATTTTTTCAATTGAACTAGGGCTATCCCGGATTACACTCGGGTTTTATACTTTGTATATCATTTAAAAGAAATAATTTGTGAATTAAAAACAAGATTACAAAACGGTAGAATTGAAAACTTGTACTTATATTTCTTAATTAGCTCCCTAAGTTTCATGTCACATCGTAAACTCAAGTAATAATAACAGAAATACGTCTAATCTTGCAGAGAGATTCAACCTAATAAAACACCAAAAAGATCGAAAATATGATATCACCATTTCTCTTTTCTGAATTTTATGCAAATATGTGTAAATGAGATAAGTGATCACATAGTTAGAATTCAACTGTCTGGTCCACGTCTTGTTAACATTTTTTTTATTTTTAGGAAAGAAAAATAATGATTAGCTATAATATTTCAAAATAATATTTTTTTTATAAAATTCTAAAATGTTATTTTACCATTTTTAGATATATAAACAAAAACGTAATAAGAAAAATGTCACTAATGAAAAGTGTCACGTCACTGCGCTCTGTGAAACTAAATCTACCAAACAAAGTGACAGGTCAATGCAAACTCCACCACACTCTACCAAACTCTACCATGCTATTATCCAATTTCACCAAGCACTGTCAAAGAACTGCCGTACTAACCTTTGTGTTGTTAGGAAGTCGTAATGCTTGAGATAAAGTGTAAGAGGTGTGATGACAAAAATTTTAGTTTGGTATAGTTGATAAAGTTTAGTATACGTTAGACCCTTTAAAGTAGATTTTGACGGAGTTAGTAACGACAATGTGGCAGACTTTAGTAGATTTTGTATCTATATGTGATAGATTTTGACAGAGTTATCTCTTATAGCTTGGCAGAGTTAGTATCGACTGTTTAGCAGAGTTTGATAGATTTTCTACACTGTGTAGTGGCAGAGTTATATTTGATAGTGTCGCAGACTTAGTAATGACTATTTGACAAAGTTTGATAGATTTTCTACACTATGTAGCAGATTTTGTTAGAGTTATATTTGATAGTGTGACAGAATTATTAACGACAGTGTGACAGACTTTAGTAGATTTTGTACCAGTGTGTGATAGATTTTGGGAGAGCTATCTCTCATACCTTGGCATAGTTAGTAATGACAATTTGGCATAGTTTGGTAGATTTACTATACTGTGTGGCAGATTTTCTTGCACATTTATTACAACCGTACACCATTGAAGCACACAAATCACAATTGTTCATTTAACCTCATCTTTTGTTATTGGATCTATGGATTAAATCATCTTAGTTTGATGAAATTAGAAATTGGTTATTTTTAGTGTATACTTCTCTTGGTTGTATGTGAGACTCTAAACTCTCATAAACTCTGCAAAGCATCATGTACACTCCACCAAACTCTGTCATGCGTTATATAATCCGTATCAATCTTTGTTATGCTCTACTATGGTAGTTATAAACTCTTCCAATCATCATCTACACTCCACCAAAATTTGTCATGTGTTATATAAACTCTATCTAACTATGTCATGCTCTATCATGGTAATTCTAAACTCTGTCAAGCATCATCTATAGTTCACCAAAATCTATGATGATTCATATAAACTCTATCAAACTCTACCATAGTAGTTCTAAACTTTGCCATGAATCATCTACACTCCACAAAACCATGTAATGCATCATGTACACTCACTAAACTCTGCCATGCATCATTTACACTCCATAAAACTATACATCTTTATAACTTTACCAAGCTCTATTAAGGCAATTCTAAATTATGCCAAGCTACTTCTAAGATTTAACGTGATGTAGATAGGTTTTAACTCAACTTAATGATACCAATATATAGTAAAACTCTACCAAATAAATCTATACATTCGAGATAAACTCTGCTAAGCTCTAAACAAACACTGCATAACTCTACAGAACTCTACCAAACTATAGGCAAACTTTTCTAAACTCTGTCAACCTATAAACATACTCTACCTAACTCTTCTAAGCTAAAGTAAGCATTATATGCAAACTCCTGACAAACTATCAACTAATTCCATCGAACGAACCTCAAAATTTGAGACAAACTATACATAAATCCCTAATATTCGAGACAAACCCAGAAAATATATTTCTAAACCTTATAACTTCACATAGAACATTTACCTTGAAGAAATCATAACAAATTTTGCCTTAAATTAGTAGATATATTAGGTTATGGTTTGAGATCTTCAAATTCTATCCAAAACCCTATAAAAAACATAAACAAAATCAATATGTTAGAAATCGAGTTCGATTTCGTGAAAACCCTAAGGTTTTAAGTTCGATTTTGTGAAAACCCTAAGTTTTCGAGTTCAAAATTAACTTCTTCTTCTACATTAGGTTTCGATTTTGAAACATAGAGAGAGACAAAGAGAAAGAGATAGAAAAATAAGATTTTCGTCATGAGATGAGAAAGAGAATAAGAAAATGAATAAGAAGAAATGGAAGAAGAAAATGGAAAAGGAGAAGTTGACGTGGAAGAAAACTAAAATGAAGTTTTTTTTGTAATGGTAAAAGTGTAATATGAAATACAATCCTCTTTTTGTAATATTTCACATATCCAATGAAATATTTGAATAATTAAGCATAAAATGTAGAGTATTTTTGAGTCATTCTTTCAAAGAAAAATATATTACTTTTGGTGCATCACATCCATGTGTGGTTTTGTGAATAGCTCTCCCATTCTCTTGACATAAGTATCTGTTTTTCATATTTTCATAATCGACAAAGAAAATGCAACATATAAACTAAGATTTATGCGAAAAGCAATTATTTTAAGAGACTTGCGAATGAATAAAAAGAACAACACTATGATACATACGCTTACCAATTCTTCCATAATTTCAAAATTGCATTTAATTCTATATGCCTCATCACATTCGGCTTTCCTATCAATGTTTATCAATTTTGTAATAAATGTTTTAGATCTTCTTTATTTCTTGTTTTTCGGTTCAATTGTGTGCTTTGTGTTTCACCAATTTATAACTTTTGATTTTCTGTTTCTTATTCTCCAATTTCAACAGCATTTTTAATTTTCCATTATCAACAAAAATCTTTTGAACGTAAAACTCTCTTTTATTAATATTGTACCTTGTTCTTATCGATTTTTAGTTCATTAATTAGTATGCTTTTACAGTCTTTGTTAGTGTTTTAGAATATTGGCAGGTATGAAACAAGCTTAATTCGGCTTATGCATGTAAAGCACTAATTGGAGCAAATCAAAGAAATTATGGCGTTTCAACAACAGGACATCATGATCGATTGATCATCACCTAGATCGATCAATCCCATACCTCAGCGAGATTTGTGCCCGACGTGGAGATCAACCAGCCAAGCTTGATTGATGAGTCATCTCACCACCAAGATTTTCACCCGACGTGAAGATTGACTTATCATATTATGGATCGATCGATCTGCAACTGGATCGATCGATTCTCGAAGCAATGAAGAGATACCTAATTTTCCTGTTTTGTATCCACGTGTTTTAAGACATATAAAAAAAAAGTTTTTAGGTTTCATTTGAGAAGAGACATTGCTATTACGGCTCATACCTTTTGGTAAGCTAGGGTAAAGAACTCCTCTTCAACATTGAGAAGTTTTCTAAACTAAAATAGAATATTCTATTTTGAAATTGAATGATGTTTTCTTCTTCTATGAAATCGTTTCTATCAATCATGTCTAAGTAGTTTCATAATCAGATTTAGGATTTTCTAGGGAATTAGGATTCAATGATTTAAGAGCAAATAGGGTTTGATTTTATGTGTGTTTTGTCTATTGTTACGTGTAATGCTTATATTAACATGATCACCTAGTCTATAATCTTATATTAATTAACTTTCCAAAAGCCTGTTAAATGCATGAACTATCATATATGAGCAACTAGTCCTTAACCAAGGAAAGGTTATGTTAAGGCTAGTTGTGGACATATTAGACTCAATCGATAAAGCATGTTTACATCTCTAGGACCAACAACAGTTATGATCACCAGGTTGATAAACATAGTAATAGGCCCCACGACAATGGATTTGCTAGAATTTTATGTCTAAGTTGAGATTTGGTTGAATGTATGCCCTGAATAAATTTCTTGATTTGACTTCTTGTTCCTAATGAATTCTTGATGCCTGATGATTCTAATATTGAGTTCTAAATTGTTTAAGTTATTAGTTCTTATCACCTTGTTAATTATTTTGACTTAGCTTGAGTTAGAATTGAGTAATTAATACTGTAATCCTTGGTTCTTCGTGGATTCGATCCCAAAGTAGTACTATGTTTGTTGTGCACTTGCAATAGATTGCTAGGATAAAATATGAGTGTATCAAGTTTGTGGTGTTGTTTCCAGGGAACCAATTGGTTCCCTTTTGATTGAGATTTGAATTCTAGTATAAATTCTTACTTACTTTTTTGGGTTTTTCTTTCTTTTTCATTTATTTTCAAGTTTATGGTAAGAAGAAACCAAGGCTCTGAAAACCTTATGAACCTCGACAGTGAAGCACTTGCTAAGATTGAACGAGAGAACAGAAGAGCAAGAGCAATGAGTCAACACACTCACAATGATCCTGAGACTCACGAGAATGACCTAGAGAACCAAGAGGTACAACTTATAGTTGAGCAACTACAGAGGGAATTGGATTGGCTCAGGCGACAACAAAAACAGCCTTAGCACATAGCAATTGGTGATTTGAATACTCCTCACCAATAATATCAGAATAGATCTGCCATTCGGCTTCCACTAATACAGAGGCAAGACTATGAGATCAAGCCTCAGCTAATTGAATTAACCAAGAAGCACGTTTTTAACGATCTTCCAGGCGAGAATCCAATGGATCACACTGAGAATTTCAAGCATATGTGTCGCCTACGAGTTTACACAGAGTCCTTGCAGACTACATTAAGTGCAATCTTTTCTACCATTCGCTTTCTGACAAAACATCTAGATATTTGAGGTCTATACCTTTAGGGTCACTCACTACATAAGAAGAAGTTTGAGCTGCATTTTTAGATCAGTTCTATCTCATTGACACAGTATGGTGTCAATCCAGTGGGTGAGTAACTAGCAATCGGGATGCTATCTACTTATCCTAATCTAAGCCAGATTCGATTTTAGTGAGCAGTGATCTAGTCTAGGTGCGAATGAAATACTTAAAACGAGGTGCAAAAAACAGAACGTAAAAACAGAGTAAGAACAGAGCAGTAATAAAACAGAGTAAATTTGCAAAATAGAGTAATTGTAAAACAGAGTTTTAATCTAAAAACAGAATATTAAAGTTCACGAAAATTCAATGGAGAAAAAGGGGTTCTCGAGGTTAAGGATCAATGATTAGGGTATTCATAGGAGTTCCAGACTTGTTTATCAACCTATTTAGATTACCTCTAAGCAAGGAATCACAAAGTAATCACATTCATTCTCATGCAGATATATCAACTCCCCCAAACTTAGTCTTTGCTTGCCCTCAAGCAAATATGCATAGAGCTAAGAAGGAAGAGAGGTTGCTAACAATGGGAACATCTTACTTCAAACAAACAACTTATCTAGCTGAAAAATCGTAATCTACAAGTGAACCCTCATTCCTTTGTAAGAACCACATTCTACTTTCATCAAGGCTTAGCATGAAAACCGAATATTCCCTAACACTTAGTTGGACTCTTAAGAAACTCAGATTCGAAACCTATTTCTTTAAGTGCAGTCCGCAAGAGGGGCTATTGATCAAAGACCTTGGGATTCAACTTCCTTAAATTTAGTTAGACTCTATGGATTAAGCATTTTCGATCACTTCTTAACTCCTACTTTTGCTCAAACTCGTACTTATTAGCTTCAGCTTTATTAATGAGACACGAAAAAGTACGGGTTTACGCACAGTCCTGGTTCACCTTAGGCATCAATGTATTAGCTTTATCAATGGGACGCGAAAAAGTACGGGTTTACGCACAGTCCCGGTCCATCTTAGGCAATATCGAAATGGTTTCATCGATGAACACAAGAAGATACGGGTTTACGCATAGTCCCCGTTCATCTTAGACCATATTATTTGAGCTGAGTTGTAAGAAGGATGATTCTAAATTCATCTTATGCTTTTCTTTTTACTTAGCTAGCTGAACTTAAGGAAGGATCTTTTGCAATGTATCTCAAGCCCCTAATTTGAAAAAAATGGAATTCGATTATGAGGCAACAAATCTGGTTCTTTTTGAGACACAACCTAAGTATTGGTTTCAAAGGTCAGTGATCTACCAATCAGTGTTCAATAGGGAAAAACGCAAGTCCAAGAGTTCACTATGGTTACTAGCCAATCAACCTAGCAAGTCTGTCTATCATTAGCAAGATGATTCCCAAAACTCTACACTCAATCCTATATGAATGCAATGCAGCTACATGAACACTCTGTTTTTGACTGATGCTTTTTTTCGATTTTTTTTCAAATTTTTATGGGTTTTCTGTGCCTTAGATGATATGCAATCGAAAAAATATGTTAACTGAAAACATTTTTGGTTTTTCTATGCCTTAGATGTAATGCGAATGATGAAATGCAAAGAATAAAAAACTAAGAATCACAGAAAACAAAGTAAAATGTCCTCTAGAATCCTCCCCCAAACTTAAATCACACAGTCCCTTGTGTGTATAAAAGTCCGAAAGAGGATTCTAGACCAGCAAGTCAAGTGAAAATATGCAATGGTATATACAATGAAGGGAAGGAATTTGGTACCTCTCAGTTGTTCCAGTAGTCGGCGGATACGTTCCACATGTTTCCATGTAATGAGCATTACTCCTCTCACGCTCGAGCTCAGCTTGCTCGAGTGTCTCGGTCGAGTGTCGTGATTGACGCTCGACCTCAGCTTGCTCGAGTGTCTGGCTCAAGCTTCCTCCTGCTGCATCGGATGGTCTCCTATATAAGAACGATGAGGTGTTTGCTGAGGAGTGCCTAGCCGGTGTTGGTTGCTGCTGTCTCTCATGATCCATGGATACAGAAGCGCGTCTTGGGCGAATCGGCTGTGATGGCGGAACTCTGCTCCTTTCCAAAGCAGCTACCCTCCTGCTTAGTTCCTCATTCTCTTGCCTTCTAGCCTCGTCATTAGCAGTCAGCTTCTTGACTTTCTTCATGAGACACTTGTTCATCTTTTGCAACAGGCCAATGTGCTTGTGTGCTTCTCTAACCGGGGCTCCTTGACGTGGTGGCATAGCGTACTCTTCGAAACAGTACACCTCGGGATCCACTTCATCACTGTCCGTCGAAGATGAGTGTGGTGGTGGACCGTTTGGATCATATAGAACCTCCAGAGGTGGGTTAAAATATGTGTTCTGCCCATCTGTATCGACGTATATTCCCTGTTGGGGAGAAGTAGCAAAGCGTTTGGCCTTAGTTAGTGATGGAAAGAGTATATAGGCTTACCTTGCACCTCTGTAGCGGATAAAAATTGACTCCTCCTTAGATGATCCAAGTTCATAAATCGAGGATCTGCCCACTCTCTATCATCGATTGGCACTACACATCTCTCTAGAATGCAAGTGACGAGTCCTCCAATAGTTATCTTGCCGTCATGTCCACCAGTCCTGTTGTCTCTTGCCCAATCGTGGTAAGTGACAAGCTGATTTGCGAATTGGATGGTAAAACATGCTTTGTTCCTATCCCCGAGGATCGGGGATCCGTCACTCTTAGTCCCAACTATGTCTTTTAGCGCGGTTACCAGCATCTCCATCTCCCCAAGATTGATAGTACCTGTAGTAAAACGTGAGAAGAAAGTATTTGCAAGGATCATGCGAAAATACCTCAAGGCTGGGTTTCGGATCAGAGATCCTTTTGATCGAGCTGACGAGAATTTGCTTCGTGTTGAGGCTATGGAGCGCCATATATCATCGATCTCAGCCCTGTCAAAGTCCGGTCCATAGTTCTCGGATTCGGCTCTAGGAAACTAGAACATGTCCCAGAGTGCTCTGAAAGTCATGCGATAGTCCCGCTCCCTTATTGCGAAGAAGATGTATCCGCCACCTTGTGTCTCTTGAAGACCCATGTTCTCTGCACCATAGAGATCGATTTGGACTGTGGCGAGAAACTGTATGGTCTCTTCTTTATATGCACGTTCTGGATGAGATACGAATGTGGACATCCCGCAGTTTTGCAACATTAGATCCATGTCTCTAGTTATTCCCATTGCGGTCAACGCCTCTTTGCATGGGTAGCGGGTTCTTATGAAGTCCATTCGTCGCAAATCGTTGAGTGTTCTTGCTGCGTTGTGCTGGTCCTTCATCTCCTTCTCTTCTATTCCTACCCGAATAATCTTTCTTGCTTCCTTGGCTTCTTTCTCGCCGAGATCGGCCTTTAGATTCTCCTCTGCACCCTCTTCGTTTCCCATGGCCGGATCGTCTTCGTCCATGTACTCTCTTTCTTCTCCAGACTCATTCTCGGATTGTATTACCAATCTCCTTTTCTCCCTTTTGTCGAGCCTTAATCTGCTCATAGAAGACTCCCCTTGATGAGGATTGCTTCTGTTCCGAGCTTCGTTTTTGGCTTTACGCCTGAGGAGATTGGCATTGTTGGCTTTGCGGTCAGACATGGAGTTTGCTTGTTGGAGAAGAAGAAGAAATCGGAACACTCGATCTTGACACTCGAGTAGCTGTTGGTCGAGTGTCGTGAAGAAAGTGAGAAAAGAGTGTCGATCTTCCTTAGAGAAATTTCTGCGAAGAGAGAAAACTAGAGAGAGTATTTAGTGAGAGACTGTATTCGAGTATGAATGAGAAGGAGAGGGTCCTCCTCTTTTTATAGAGGAGAAGAGATAAGGGAGAATCTTATTCAAATTTGAAATTTGAAAGTGGGTTAAATCAAATCTTTTAAATTAAATGTGAAAGATAATGCATTAAAGATAGATTTGACCCATTTTTCGCAGTAAATGTCTCCCCCTTTTCAGCTTTTGGCAGTTGTATGTGCGTAGCCATCAGAATATGCATGAAGGCGGGACACTCGAGCATGACACTCGAGCAGGTTTGATCGAGTGTCAGTCTGCCAAACGACAGTTGACACTCGAGTGGGACACTCGACCATGCCTGGTCGAGTGTTGTTCCATCATGTTGGTTCTGGTCCCACTTGTCCTATCTTGGGCCCCACTTCCTACAAAACTCTCAAATTCCTTCCAAGTGCATGTAAGACGAAATAGATGCAATTTTTAAAGATGAGAATTATAAAAATCAAACTAGATGAATGCAAATGCGAAAAATTAAATGTATTTACAGAGGATAGCTTTGGGAGGATTGCCGCCCAACTGCGCTCGTTTATAGTTTTGAGCTCGACTTCCTCATATTCATTGGAGATGAGGAGGCTCATCGAGAAGAACCAAAGTTCCCTCGGGAATTGTGCAGTCAGCCAAGTATGGCTTAACTCTATGACCATTCACTGTAAATCCTTCTCCTTTGTTGTTGGCCAAAATGACTGCTCCATATGGTAAAACTCTTAGTACTATGAATGGACCAGACCACTTGGATCGGAGTTTTCCGGGAAACAGTTTGAGTCTAGAGTTGAAAAGTAGCACTTGATCACCAGTTGTAATTGTTTTTGGTCAAATCTTCCTGGCGTGGGCTGCTTTAGTTCGATCCTTGTATGCCTTAGAGCTATCATACGCTTCAAGTCTTATTTCCTCCAATTCATGCAGATCCATCTGTCTTTTTTCTTGGGCGGTTTTGAAATCGAAATTCAGAAGCTTGGTTGCCCAAATTGATTTGTACTCTAGTTCTACTGGCAAATTGCATGATTTTCCATAGAGAAGTTGAAATGGTGTTCTTCCAATGGGCGTCTTGAAGGCAGTCCGATAAGCCCAAAGAATATAGTCCAGTTTGGCGGCCCAATCTCGTCTTGATAGCCCAATTGTTTTCAACAAAATAGACTTTTGTGCTGTTTTGAATGCAGCAGAGTGTCCTCCATATGTGGATCCATGGCAGTGTTCTAATATTCCCTTAACTTCTTCTTCCGAAACACACCTTCTGAATAGTCCATCAGACCCTTGCTTGTAAAGAAAAGGTTCATCCCAGAAGTATTGCTTAACATCCCGAAATAATTTCTTCTTCTGATGAGGGTTCAAAGTTTTAGGCAGTTCTCCTGTCACCAAAAAGTTAACCAGATCGGCATACCTCGGCAAATAAGTCTCTACAAGCTTCGTACCAATCGAAAAATATCTCATTTGATCGTGTGTCTGAAACTCGACCAAGTGTTGGTCGAGTGTCTGATAGTAAAACTCAACAAATGTTCTCCCGGCATGTCATCGTCTATAGGAAGGGGTCCTTTAACCTGCATTCGTGAGAGATGATCTACGACACCGTTTTCTATCCCGGGCTTGTCAAATTTCTCCATGTCAAATTCCTGCAGCAGCAAAATCCACCTAAGTAGTCTAGGTTTTGCATCCTTCTTTTTCATCAAGTACCTTAGAGCTGCATGATCTGTATGCATAATAACTTTCGATCCAACCAAGTAGGATCTAAACTTCTCGAAGGAGAACACTACTGCAAGTAACTCTTTTTCTGTCGTGCCATACTTCACCTGGGCCTCATCGAGTGTTCTGCTGGCATAGTAAATCACATTGAGCTTCTTATCTTTCTTTTGTCCCAGAACTGCTCCAACAGCGTAATGACTAGCGTCACACATTATCTCTAAAGGGATAGTCTAATCAGGAGCTTGGACAATAGGGGCTGTGACTAAGAATTCCTTAAGTTCCAGAAAGGCCTTAAGACAGTCTTCATCGAAAACGAAATCTGCCTATTTGCAGAGGAGACGAATCAGAGGTCTGGCAGTCTTAGAAAAATCCTTAATGAAATGCCTATAAAATCCTGCGTGGCCCAAGAAACTCCTAACGTCTTTCACTGTTTTGGGAGGCTGCAGTTGCACCATGACTTATATTTTAGCTTTATCAACCTCAATACCCTTTCCAGATATCTTATGACCCAGAACAATGCCTTCCTTTACCATGAAGTGGCATTTTTCCCAGTTAAGCACAAGGTCTGTCTCCACGCACCTAGATAGGACCCTGCACAAATTCGACAAACAGGAGGAGAAGGAAGAGCCATAGACAGAGAAATCGTCCATAAATACCTCAACCATCTCCTCAATCAGATCTAAAAATATCGAAGTCATGCAACGTTGAAAAGTAGCAGGTGCATTACAAAGACCAAATGAAATTCTCCTATATACAAATGTGCCATAAGGGCAAGTAAAGGTTGTCTTTTCCTGATCATTTGGATGTATAAGGATCTGGAAAAATCCACTATACCCATCAAGGAAACAGTAGTATGAATGATTAGCTAACCTTTCTAACATTTGATCAATGAAGGGTAAGGGGTAATGATCCTTTCTATATGCAGAGTTCAATTTTCTAAAATCAATGCACATTCTATGTCATGTATCAGTCCTAGTTGGGATCAAATCATCATTCTCATTCCTAACAACAGTGACTCCCCCCTTTTTGGGCACACAATGCACAGGAGAGTCCCATCTGCTATCTGAAATGGGAT
Source organism: Lepidium sativum (assembly GCA_023374145.1). Classification (NCBI taxonomy): domain Eukaryota; kingdom Viridiplantae; phylum Streptophyta; class Magnoliopsida; order Brassicales; family Brassicaceae; genus Lepidium; species Lepidium sativum. The sequence continues at coordinate 11,985 of JAKUCM010006351.1, forward strand.
AAATGATATCATCATCTAGTAATTTTAAAATTTCTTTCTTAACAACCTCTTTTACATTTGGATTCAATCTCCTTTGAGGTTCCCTGCTAGAGTAGAATTCATTTTCGAGGTGAATTCTATGTGTGCACAAGTTAAGAGAAATTCCTTTAATATCAGACAATGAATATCCTAAAGCTTTCCTAAACCGTTTCAACTCAGCAAGCAACATACCTAACTCATCATCAGTTAATGCATCATTTACTATCACAGTATATGTTGAGTTAGTTCCAAGAAACGCGTACCTGAGCCCGGAGGGGAGTGGTTTAAGGTCCAATTTGGGCGAATTAAGCTCCGACCAATCATCTGGATCGACTGAGGGTTGACACTCGACCTTGGTTCGGTCGAGTGTAGTGCTCGAGTGTAGGTTGTTTGAGGTTGAATCCGGATACTCGAGCTCGGCTCTGTCGAGTGTCTTGGTCGAGTGTGCGGCTTCGAGTGTTTCTTCTTTTAAAGGCTTGCATGAATCCAGCATTCTCTTGTAAATCGCTCTCTCTTTGTGCACGTACCCATCACAACCATCTTTTGTTAAAGCAGTACTAAGGTGATCTTCTTTCATTAACTCCTCGAACAGATCCTCTGAAAGATCGTCTATCTCTTGAACTACAAACAGTTGTCCTTCAATAGTTGGTGTCCTCATTACATCGCTGATGTTGAAGGTCATCTTGAAATCCTTCCCCAAATTAAGTTCAATTTCTTCTTTGGGTACATTGATAACAGCTCCAGCAGTGGCTAAGAAGGGCTTTCCAAACAACAGGGGGTCTTTAGGTTCTTCTCCCATGTCAAGAACAACGAAATCTGTTGGGATTTCTACTCCTCCAACCTGAACCGGTAGGTCTTCTAGAACACCATGAGGGATTCTAACCGATCGGTTAGCTAAAAGTATATCTTGCAGGTTAGTGGCATCAGGCTGATTGATGCTCCTAAATCACATAAGCAGCTTCTGAATGTGAGAGGTCCTAAGGAGCATGGAATCGTGAATGTTCCTGGATCATCGAGCTTCTTGGGTACAACTTTTCTTCGTATAACGGCACTGACCTCGTGTGTTAGCACAACCATCCCTTCAACTTCTTGTGTTCTGTCTTTGACTGCATCCTTCAAAAACATCTGGTAAGGAGACATCAGCATGAAAGCATCCAGAATCGGTATCTTCACTTCAACGTCCTTCATCTGTTTTCCAAAGAGAGCCTTGTATTTGTTTGCAACCTCCTTCTTGAATCTCCGTGGGAAAGGAAGCTGGGGTTTAAAGGGTGGTGGAGCGAACGGTTTTGGGTCTTTCTGCAAGTCCGTCGGTTTTCTGGGCTCAGGAGGCGACACTCGACCAGAGGTTGGTCGAGTGTCATGGTAGAGTGTCAGAGGTTTCGGCGGTTTCGTGCTGATTTCTGTCTATTTTTCGACTATATCATCCTCCCCTTCCCGAATGGCACTGTCCTCAGTGGCGTCTGTGTCCGCAGCACGGATTAATATTTCACGGTCACTACGGAGTGTAATGGCGTTGGCGTGATACTCCTTAGGGTTCTGGACGGCTTTTTCAGGTAGTTGTCCAGTTTGTTTCACGGCTGATGAGGATCCTTGCTGATTTTCGACATACTTGAGGCGGGCATTAAGAGTTTCAAACTTGCAGTTGAGGTCGTTATGGGAAGCATCTATCTTGGCATGTACCTCAGCAAATTTCCTTGTTATTTGAGAAGCAGTGGCTGTCTGTCCTTTCAGTATTTGCTGTAATATATCCATGACCTCAGGTGTTTGTTGGTTTTGGGTTATGTTGTTTGATTCGTAACCTGGTGGTGCAGAGTGTTGGTGGTGATGAATCTGCTGGTATTGTGGTTTTGGGATAAAGGGTTTGGGTTGTGGTTTGGGATAAAGGGTTTGGGTTGTGGTTTGGGTGGGTATACTTGATCTTGAGGGTTTGCTACGTTGGTGTTTCTGTAGGAAAAGTTTGGATTGGGTTTATAGTTGTTGTAAGGCCTGTAGTTGTTACCTTGGTTCTGCACAAAGCTGACTTCCTCTTCCTGATCTTCGTCCTCTCCAACCTCTTGTGACTCACTTACGTGGTGCACCTGTTTTTGTTGAGCTGAGAGCAACCTATCGAACTTGTCTTGTATGGCTTTGAGTTCCTTTCTGCTAACCATTTCAGGATCGGCTGTACCTCAAGAAGTTCGATCATAGTCTTCACTGTATTGGCCATCTGCTTGTGCTAAATTTTCGACCAGTTCCCATCCATCATCTATGTCCTTGTTCAGAAAGTTTTCGTTGCTTGCTGTATCGAGTAACATACGGATTTTGGGGAGAACTCCTCTATAGAGAGTGCTAAGAAGTGACTCAATGGTAAACCCATGATGAGGACATTGGGATTGGTACATCTTGAATCGTTCACCATGCCTCAGTGAATGTTTTAGAATGGTTTTGCTTGAAACCGGAGATGGAATTATGAAGTTTCGCGGTTCTGGAGTTGGAGAAGAATTTGCCAAGGAACACTTGTTTACATGCGTCCCAGGATGTAATAGACCCTTGTGGTAAGTGTTTCTCCCACAAGTGTGCTTTGTCTCCAAGAGAGAAAGGAAACAACCTCAGTTTTAAAGCATCTTCACTAACCCCATTAATCTTTGTCAAACTAGTTAGTCTCTTAAACTCGTCTAGATGATCCAGAGGATCCTCGGAAGGTAAACCATGAAACTTGCTATTCTGGACCATGGAGATCATACCGCTTTTAATCTTGAAATTATTGTTGGCAATAGCTGGTGGGACAATTCCATGGCGTTGTGTGTGAATACTGGGAGCATCACCAGCTCTGATGTGTATTATGCGCCTAGGTCGAAATCCTAAGTCAGTAGCTTGCACGTGGTCCTCCATGTCTATTGGATCCGGAATTTCCTCGTTCAGTCTATTCCGCTGTTCCTGTAAGTGTTCACGAGTCAAACGGTCTATGTTGTCAGAGTAGGGAATGAGATCTTCACAACCACTTGATCTGGTATTCATGCAGGTATGTTTTTGTCAGTGGAAACGACACTCGACCAAAGGTGATCGGTGTAGTGGTCGAGTTTTCTGGGAACAGAGTGAAATCAAGAGACTCGAGCGTAGGTGGTCGAGTGAGTTGATCGAGTGTTCCTGAAAACAGAAAAAACGATGTTTAGAATGTAGTTTTAAAACTTAGTCTAAGGAAAGTAAAAATCCTAATTGTAGCTAACTATGACCCAGTTGGCAACGGCGCCAATTTGATAACAAGGTTTTGCGGTGTTTCTCAAATAACCTACTGTCATGTAATCACTTGCAATACATTATGGTGTCAATCCACTGGGTGAGTAACTAGCAATCGGGATGCAATCTACTTATCCTAATCTAAGCCAGATTCGATTTTAGTGAGCAGTGATCTAGTCTAGGTGCGAATGAAATACTTAAAACGAGGTGCAAAAAACAGAACGTAAAAACAGAGCAAGAACAGAGCAGTAATAAAACAGAGTAAATTTGCAAAACAGAGTAATTGTAAAACAGAGTTTTAATCTAAAAACAGAATATTAAAGTTCACGAAAATTCAATGGAGAAAAAGGGGTTCTCGAGGTTAAGGATCAATGATTAGGGTATTCATAGGAGTTCCAGACTTGTTTATCAACCTATTTAGATGACCTCTAAGCAAAGAATCACAAAGTAATCACATTCATTCTCATGCAATGAGACCTCTCCTGAACAACAACCCGACTTGACTCTCGCCAACGATTAGAAGTTCAAGAGGCATTAAGTATGGACCTTACAAAGCCTAATAACACCCTAAACAATCAATCTCTTGAGCCAGGTGATGCTATCTTAACCTAAGCATGTTCAAGCGATTCCCCAAACGCCTCTCGGGGGGGGGGGGGGGGGGGGGGGGGGGGGGGGGGGGGGATTCGCCAAGTAATCAGATTTCAATTGATCAGAAAGAAATAAGCATTAAGGACACTTAAATTAAAGAGATCTAAGACCTTAATCAAACATAAACAAATATGAAAATCCCTAATTTTTCCCCTAATCTCACCCTCTCCTCAAGAACCCTTATTTAACTTACTCAGAACTCATGAAGTAAATCATAAATTCAGAATCGAAAATCAATTGCATAAACTTAAAGATGAGAATTCGATATTGCTTTTAGAGGATCGAAAATTGCTGGAAAATATGATATATTAAAAGTGGAAATTCTACTACAATTTATAGATCAACAAAGATCTTAAGTCTTAAAGAAAAAAAAAGGAAAATTACTTAGAAAGTAAAAAGGAAATTTGCTTAATGAGAAGAAAGGAAAATTCCCTAGAAAGAGAAATGGAAAATTTCTTGAAAAGAAAAGAATGGAAAAAGACTAAAACGTTATTGGGCTTCCATAAGTGGGTATTAATGGGCCATTTTCACAAAGAAGCCCCAAGAAGTCAACTCCCGGCAAAAAAGTCAACATTCTGGTGTGAAGAACCACTCGACCAAGTGATGGTCGAGTGTCATGCTCGAGTGTCAGACTCGAGTGCCAAATCTTCTAGATCACATCCTGAACTTCAACTTTAGGCCAGCCGATTCCTCATTGGTCTTCTTGTAATCCGAAATACTCCATGATAAGCTCCAAAAAGTGCCTAAAAATACCTTTTATGCAATGTATGCAATGCCCAGCACTAAGTATGCAAATTATGCCTAAAAGAACCTAAAATAATGATAATAATGCAAGTATGAATGCAAAACATGCTAAATAATGCCCCTAAAAATGGTAAAATGCAGATATATCAACCTCCAATGATGAGATCAAGGCTTTAATCCAACAACTTGCACAAAAGCAGCAAAAGACTACTAGAGAGCTCAACACTAAGGTTGACATCATGTACAATGATCTTAACAACAAGTTTAATTCAGTGTCTGCACACTTGAAGAAGTTGGATACTCAGGTAACTCAGACTGCGGAAGCAATGAGATGACCTCAAGGAACACTTCCAGGGAATGTAAGAATCTGAAGGAATCATGCAATGTAGTTAGTCTGATGTCAAGAACAATGAAAAGAAGCAAGAAACAGGTATGGATGGAGATTCAGGGAAACATAGGCCACCAATTCCTTTCCCGAGATAGCTCACCAAACTAGAAGATCAAGGAGAGTTTATACTAAAGCAAGTGTAAACGTAATCTCACTGGAAACTAAGAAGAAGCTCGGAATCAAGCTCATGTAAAATCATAATTCCTCTATCGATATGCAACTAGATCGATCAATCCTCAAAGTAGTAAAGAGTGAACTAGATTTCCTATTTTGTATCCATGCGTTTTAAGACATTTAAAAACAATTTTTTTAGGTTTCATTTGAGAAGAGACATTGTTATTACCGGTTCAGACCTTTTGGTAAGCTAGGGAGAAGAAGTCCTCCTTAATATTGAGAAGTTGTCTAAACCCTTTATTCTATTTTGCAATTGAATGATGTTTTCTTCTTCTATGAAATTGTTTCTTTCAATCATGTATGAGTAGTTTCATAATTAGGTTTAACGTTTTTAGAGAATTAGGAATAATAATTTAGGAGCAAAAGGGCTTGATTTTGTGTGTTCTCCATCTGTGATGCGTGTAATTCTTAGATTAACATGATCACCTACTTTATGATCTTAGGTTGTTTAACTTTCCAAAAGTCGGTTGAATGTCTAAACTAGCATAGATGAGCAACTAGTCATTAACCAACGAAATCTGATGTTAAGACTAGTTGTGAAGATATTAGACCCAATAGATAAAGCATGTTTACATCTCTAGGACCAATGACAGTTAGAATCACCAGATTGATAAACATAGTAGTAGACAGCAAAACAGTGGATTTGCTAGAATTCTATGTCTAAATTGATAATTGGTTGAATGTATGCCCTAAATAGTTTTCTTGATTTGATTTTCTATAGTAAAACTTGAGTGTATCAATTAACTCTTAGCAATGCTTTTGTAAAAAAATTCCCTTTCTTTTTCATCAAATGACTATGTTTTTTGATTTCACCCAATACAATTCCTCAAAGTGATAAACATAATATCTGCACAAAACAAGATTGCAAAGCTTGTAAGATAAAACATTTAAAACATAAAAAGTAATATGGATCTCAAGCTAACCTCTAAGCTGTAACATAAACATTTCATTGAAGTTCAAAATATAGACGGTTCATGCTGATATGTGTACTTCCTGTGGTAGCTAAGATTGTTCCCTTTTCATTATCTGCACAGCAACACAGCAGTTATTTGGAAACATGTATATTGCATAGACTCTATAACACAGCAGTACTTGTTGTTGTGGAGATACCCGTGGCCCAATTTTTTCTTTTTTGATAACTCTTGTGACCCCTTATCAACTCCATTGATTTTGAGAAATTTGGATGCTTCACTGCAATGTTAGCACCAGAAACTTGTAAAGCTTTAGCATCAATCAACGAAACCAAAGTGTCTTTCAAAGATGCAGGGGAGAGTGGTAACCGAACCTGCAATATAGGTTGATTGTTTCATTGATGAGAAGCTGAGGTTTCAACTTCATGTAATCCAAACCTGCATTCACTATACCCAAACACAAAGAAAAGCTAATATGTAACAAATGATCATATGAATTTAGTATAATCATTTTGGTAGGAGAAAAATATAGAGCGACCTATTATATATGAGTTGATACAGAGAAAGTGTTATAAATAGATCCCTCAAACTACAAACAGGTCAAAAGGATACGTAATTAGAATCCTTTGCCTCTATCTGCTTATACAATTTTCATTTTTAGTTACAACTCTTCCTTTACTCGGGAAAAATGCCTTGTATCGTCCGATTGAGCTTAGTAGAGTTGTATCAGAAAATGCCTCATTTAAATTGTGCCGATTAACGGAGTTCAGAGAAAAAGATTCACAACAATAAACCGAGAAGAAAACAAATCCCCAAAATAATAATTCTAACCAGAAGAAAAGAAAATCCTTAACACGGTTAATAGTTCTAATCGACTGTGCAATATTTAGTCGACTTCCTCCATCTTGCTACCTTCAGCATCAGCATCATCTTCAAGTGGAGGTATCTCCGCATCTGCTTCAGCATCATCATCGCCATCAATACTCAATCCAAGCTTTAACATCCTGTGAATCCTGCTTCCGAAAGTGTTGGGCTCATCGAGGCTAAAACCAGAAGTGAGAAGAGCAGTCTCAAACAGAAGAAGCACAAGATCCTTCACGGACTTGTCGTTTTTGTCAGCTTCAGCTCTCTTTCTTAGCTCTTCCATGATTGCATTCTCGGGGTTAACCTCCATTGTCTTCTTGCTCGACATGTAACCAGCCATGCTGCTATCCCTTAAAGCTTGAGCTTTCATGATCCTCTCCATGTTTGCCGTCCAGCCATATTCACCAGTCACAAGACAGCACGGTGAGTCCACAACACGGTCAGAGACAATTACCTTCTCAACCTTGTCTCCCAAAACATCCTTGATAACTTTACATAGTCCCTCAAACTTCTCCTTGAGCTCTTCCTTCCTCTTCTTCTCGTCTTCGGTCTCTTCTAGTTTCAGACCTTCTTTGGTTGCAGAGACAAGTTTCTTTCCCTCGAATTCCTTGAGCTG
>JAKUCM010006352.1:0-16410 GCA_023374145.1 Lepidium sativum
TGATGCTTAAACTCGTGGGTATTTTAGCATGTGCATTCCTCATTGTTCCATCTGCAGACGCAGTTGACGCACTCAAAACTTGTGCATGCTTATTGAAGGGATGCAGGTAAATTTTCATTTCTTTTTGATTCTGCATTAGTCTTCCCCACCAAAACTGCTTTTTTCCAATGGTGGGAAAGTATTGTGATAATATATATGCTTTAAATTGTGTGGCTTCATATTATTTTACTTGCTGAGAATGTGCTGGTTGTTTATGCATCTAGATGAAGCTAATGTCTGTCTACTATGGAGCTGATTTGAGTTGGTGATATCTTTCTGATTATTGCCAGAATTTTATATATCTCTCATTATCTGACCATATTGAAGCCCAATTATCTGTTAGGATAGAACTCGCAAAGTGCATTGCCAACCCTGCCTGCGCAGCCAATGTTGCCTGCCTCCAGACCTGTAATAACCGTCCAGATGAAACTGAGTGCCAGGTTAAAAATTTATTTTGATGTATTATTTTGAGGTAAGAGATATATAGCTTACTTTTGAGATAAGAGGCCAATGATTTTGTTTCAAACATATGCACTTATTTCAGATTAAATGCGGGGATCTGTTCGAGAACAGTGTAGTTGATGAGTTCAACGAGTGTGCTGTGTCCAGAAAAAAGTGTGTTCCTAAGAAATCTGATCTCGGGGAGTTTCCTGCCCCGGATCCTGCTGTTCTTGTCAAGGACTTCAATATTAAAGACTTTAATGGGAAGTGGTACATTACAAGTGGCTTAAATCCAACCTTTGATACCTTCGACTGCCAGCTGCATGAGTTCCACACAGAAGGTGACAACAAGCTTGTGGGAAACATATCGTGGAGAATAAAGACTCCAGACAGTGCATTTTTTACTAGGTCGGCCGTACAAAAATTCGTTCAAGATCCTAACCAACCTGGTGTTCTCTACAATCATGACAACGAATACCTTCACTATCAAGATGACTGGTAACACATCTTTGTATTCACCCACAAAAGAAAACTCTTGCTTCCCTTCTTTGGCATAACAGGGTTTCACATGTTTCTTGCAGGTATATTTTGTCATCAAAGATCGAAAACAAACCTGAAGACTATATTTTTGTGTACTACCGTGGGAGAAACGATGCTTGGGATGGATATGGAGGTGCGGTTGTGTACACGAGAAGTTCTGTATTACCCAATAGCATTGTACCAGAACTTGAGAAGGCAGCTAACAGCATAGGCAGAGACTTCAGCACATTCATAAGAACAGATAACACCTGTGGTCCTGAACCACCGCTAGTGGAAAGATTTGAGAAGACAGTGGAAGAAGGGGAAAAGATAATCGTAAAAGAGGTTGAACAGATAGAAGAGGAAGTGGAAAAGGATTTGGAAAAAGTTGGTAAGACTGAAATGACCTTGTTCCAGAGATTGGCTGAAGGTTTCAGTGAACTAAAGCAAGACGAGGAGAATTTCGTGAGAGTGTTAAGTAAAGAAGAGATGGAGTTGTTGGATGAGCTCAAAATGGAAGCAAGTGAGGTTGAGAAATTGTTTGGTAAAGCTTTGCCTATCAGGAAGCTCAGGTAGAAGAAGAACCACCTTAGTTGTCCAAACAATATCTATACATACTGTATTTAATTTCATATAAGAGTAAAACATTCATCCGTCAAAATGTTTGTAAACATTCATCATTTCATAACACTTGGATACAGAACACAAAAGGATTAAGACATCCTTTGGGGAAACAAAACACAAGTACTAAACATAGTATTATCTCAAGAAGAACTGAAACTAGTAACAATGGGAATGACAACAATTAGAATGATCAATAGCAGCACAATCATACCAATGCACATCCATTTTCTGCTGTTTCTCTGATGATTCTTTGCAGTTTTCAGCTCATTAGCCCCAGCATTCACATAATGGCTTGCATTCATCACATGATGCTCGATCTCATCCATCTGTTCACCTTGTGATTCAACCATCACAGCCATATCCAGAAACACCTGGTGAAGCTCTAACAGACTCTTCTCAATCTCTTTTGCTGCATCATACCTGTCTTGAATCTCAACCACAGTTTCCAAAACCTTTCCTCTTCCATGTTCCTGGATGGCTCGTGTGAGAAACTCTTCGCCTCCAGCATTATCAGTAATGATCTTCTCAATCATCTCTTCATCAGGATGTTCTCCAGTGACAGTGAAGTACCTTCTCTCAACAGTCTCCTTGTACTGACTCATCATCTTTTGCCTCAGTCCTTGAAACTCCATCATCACTTCCTTCAACTTCTTCCTCAGACCATTGGTCACAGCTGTTCTGCTCCTGTAAACCGGAGTGCCAGAGAGTCTTTTAATCTCCTTGTGAGCTTTATCCATCTCTTCCAGCTTTGACTTTATCGATTTCGCCTTCCTGAGACCTGATACAATCTCATTGGAGATCTTGTTTCGAAGAGATTTCACTGACTCTGCCTTTGAGACACCTTTACTCTCTTCGTTATACTGCTCAATCCGAACCAATGTCTCACGTATCAAACCAATCTCTGCTTTCACTTTCTCAGCTTCTTCTAAGAAAGATGATAGACTCTCGTCCATAATGTCTGCTTTCGCTGAAGCCATTTCAAGATCATAGTCAGGTCCTGCTTCCATATCCTTCATCGCTGCTTTTTTCAAGTCAACGTAACTCATAAACGATTTCGTCATCAAGTCGTTCATTTTTTCACCTGAATCACAAAAAACGTAGCTTTAATAAACCAGAACAGACTAGAATCAGAGACACAATCAAGGAAAGTTACAGATGAAAACAAAAGAAATCAAACATACCCTTTTGTTTGTTTCGTTCTAGATTCAAAGCTTCTTCGCAGAAAGCGAGAGATTGAGGGTGAGAAGAGTGAAGAGAAGCTTTTTACTAAAAGAGTTTTAGTGCGTTTCGATGAATGCGATGAAATGATGAGAATTGAGAAAGCTTGAATAATATAAAGTAAAAGGAAAAAATAGCCGTTACTGTCTTTCGTTCTTATAAACCAACGGCTATATTTTGGCGCTGTATCCGTTAGAATTAAATCCGTCCAATCTAATTAATTTAAAATTTTGTGATTTTTTTTCTTTCGTGAAGATTTCGTAACTGAAAAAGAATTTAGGGACTAAACTGTAAGTAGATTGATATTTCAATGCCGACTTAAGATTAAGACAGGTTTAGAGATTTCTTAATTAAGAAGAAAAAATTGTAATTTAGGTATCTTACAAGGCTAATGTCGAGATTGGGACAAGTATAAGACCACGTGTAAGGCATGATTGGTAACAATTTACGAAATTAACGAAGAGGTTACTGTAATTTTGTCACCATTGAAGAAAAATGTGGTTGGTTATTGTGTTGGGTCATGTTGGAAATTTTATGGTATAGTTTTATTTCTTCTCGTTACCTTTTTCATTCACAACACTTGAACCATTCAAATTAGGATATTTTTAGTTTTTTTTTTTTTTGTAAACGACTCTATGCTAAAAGATCTCCACTAGATTATTGTTTTAAATTGAGAATTTATTCTCTCCACTAAAAATGAATTTATTCTTTCTTTTGTAGGGATTGTATGGTTTTGTTTTTTTTGTCAACGGGTTGTACAAATGAACTGTTTTATGTGGACTTACTGCCTGCCACTAGGTTAAGAACCATCTGTTGTAATGTTGGTTTTGTTTGAAAAATATTAGATAGTTCTTATATTTATTGCATACACATTTCTATATATTTTTATTATATAATACTATATAATATATATAACGTTTTGCAGTTGAAATATTATATGATATTGAACAGAAATATAAATTTTAAAGCGGATAGCAGAAGAATAATTATAAAAGATAAATCACAAACTAGACTATTAATATTTGTAACGAATAAATCTTTTTTATAATTTAATAATTCGAAAAGAATAGAATTTTAAAGAGTTTATACGTTTGATTTTTCTGGTAAACAAAACTAAAACACATTTTTCTACTTACTATTACACGGATATAAATTTATGTTTTGACCTATTTAAATATTTTGAAAATAGTATATTTGTAAATTGCACTTCCTCCAAAAAAATAGTTTATAAGAACTCTTGAATTATGAAAAACGTTCTGTAACGCTTGTCTCAAATAATATTTTGGTGAATTCAATGCTAGTCACATTTGTTCTTTTGGGTCCAAACTAAAAGCTTCAATTAATTAACGATAGTGGTTGGTGAGTCTAATAAAGTTGCTTTGCTAAGGAGTCAGCATCACTATGATTGTTCTATGAAAACATTTTATCACTCAAGTCTTCCATTTTGTTGTCTGGCTACAATAACTGATCTGTCTAGTAACGTTCGGCTAGTTGTCACAAAGACGCAATAGGATTACTATTATACATTATTGAATTTAGGGTGTTAATTGTAAACAATTAAGACTAGAAGGTGTCAATCTCCAATATTGTAGTAAATGAGTAGCTTTTATGTAAATAATATTAGGGTTCAAAAAAAGGGTTAAAAGGGGAGAGTTGTGGTGGAGAAAGTGAGACCCACGTGAGTGTTGTGTTGGCAAACTATCTTCCTTAAAATCCAAATCCATTCACTACCTTTTTTTTTTTTTATTATACCCAAATTCAACCAATTTTGTTCTTATTATTAAATCAATGTTGTTGACAAAAAAAAAATCAATGTTCTTACACTCCTTACATATCCTAGTATCTTACACATAAATTATTCAAGAGCATATTGAAAAAAGAATATTATTCAACAAAATTTCTCTGCCATTTAAACGTTTAAAAAGTTATTAATCCTTTGTTTAAATTAAAATACCGTTGCCGAGGATAAGTGGCCTAATGGTGTAATCACTTTACAAATCTTTAAGGCACTAGGGATCGAACCCTTTACCTACAGTAATAGGAAGAGATTTAAAAAACCAGTAGGTTAGTTGACAAAAAAAAATACCGTTACATCTAAATGTAATTGTTATACTTAAAACTTTTTAAACTAATTTGAAACAACATTAATGCACTGGAAAATAAAATTTAATAGGTTTAATAGATTTTAAAATCTTTATAAATTTAATCGATAATTTTAAAATTTATATTTAAATTATATATTATTTAAGTATTAATAATTCTGTTTTGTATTTTAAATTATATGTTATTTAAATTTTAAAATTAAATAAAATAAACTTAAAAATTCTAGTAAATTAAATGTTTAAATCTTTTGAATCTATACTCTAATAAACCCGCTAGGAGACAACAAAAGTATTAATCGTTGTTCCCTGAATAACACACTTTGAATATAAATATAAAGGAATAAAAGATTAATTACAGAAATAAAATGGTAAAAATTATTAATCCTTTATTCCTTTATATCCGTGAGGAGTCAAAAACCTTATCCACTATCAGTTTTATTCTGACCGACTAAACCTCACATTACAAATCCACCGTTAGATCTAATATTTGCCAAATCCAAATTGAACGGCTTGGATTGAATTTTGAAAAGCCAAAAAGTTTCTTGTCCAGAAATGTCTTAACCCTTTTGCACTTTCCTTTTTATTTTATAAATTTTCTGGTGGAAGCTAATTTTCCTGGGAAAGAACAGAAACAAAACGAAACTTCGCTGGCGATTAAAGATTGCTGAGAAGACACGTCGTCTTTGTGAGCCTTTTTCTTCTAGTGAATTCTAGAAATATATCATCTTTTCTTCATTTGGAGGTTGATTATTCTAGAGGAAAAATATGACTGAGTTGATTAGCAAAACGAGTTTGTTCTTAGGAGCTTGTGCGAATCATCACCGTGTTGATGATTTCTCTTTGTCTCCGGTGAGTTTTGGTGGATTTGGTTTGAAAAAGAGTTTCTCATGTCTGAAGCTTCAGAATCAGAAACCTCTTCCAAATGAATTTTATGGAAAACAGATCGTTTTCGGAGATTCTCAAATCCAGAGCTTCAAAAGAAGCTTTTCATCATCCATCACAGCTCAGGTATATTTTTGATAATTTTTTTTTTGATTATTGATCTGCCCAAATTTTAGAATCCAGACATGTGAGATCTTGAGAGCTAATTGTTGGAAAAAGATGTTTTTTTAAATTGGGTTTTTCTTTAATTTCGTAGTGAGTAATAGACTTAATCGCGTTAAATCATGGTCGGATGTGAGAGACTTAAATATTCGATATTTAGGGTTCATGTGTTTTCAAAGTTAGTTACTTGGATCTGTGAAAATATGAGTCTGACATGTGTTAATTTGCAGACAACGCTGAGGATAGGAACAGTTCAGAAATGGTGGGAGAAAGGTCTGAAAGAAAACATGAGAGAGATCTCTTCAGCTCAAGAGCTCGTTGACTCTCTCACTAACGCTGGTGATAAGCTTGTCATCGTTGATTTCTTCTCGCCTGGCTGTGGCGGCTGCAAGGCTCTCCATCCCAAGGTATTAATTTTAGGTTATTTGGGAGTCTTAATGTCAGATAAAAGAACAATTTTCCTAACAGTAATGGTCTTATGAATGTTGCAGATATGTCAATTGGCAGAGATGAACCCTGATGTGCAGTTTCTTCAGGTGAATTACGAGGAGCATAAGTCCATGTGCTATAGCCTCGGTGTTCATGTTCTTCCATTTTTCAGATTCTACCGAGGTTCTCAGGGTCGTGTTTGCAGCTTTAGCTGTACCAATGCCACGGTTCGTTCTCATTCGCATAATTCGAGAGTGGACCAATTTAAACCATTTAGATGTGATTATAATTGTTGATCTGTTTTTTTTCTTTCCCAGATCAAGAAATTCAGAGATGCATTGGCTAAGTATGGCCCAGATAGGTGCAGTCTCGGACCAACCAAAGGTCTTGAAGAGAAAGAGCTTGTGGCACTTGCAGCCAACAAAGAACTCAACTTTACATACACACCAAAGCCTGTACCGGTTGAGAAAGAAGCATACACTCCTATTTCAAGCCCAAGTCTTCCTGTTCCTCTTCCGTCGATGAGTACCAATGAAGAAAAGACATTGGTCTCTTCAACGAGATGAGAGCGGCTAAACATTTTCCTGTACAGTTTGCGCTGATAAGTAGTAGTAGCAGCTGGATATATTGCAGTGCCTAAAGATGTGAAGAAGCCAGCCGGTTTAATGGGGTTTAGTTTTTTTTGGGTTCCCCTGATCGAAACCTGTTTTTTGGCATCTGGGTTTTTATAGAGCAAAATCAGTTCCTATGAGTTTTGCTCACTTCCTATGGGATTGGAAGTGGAAGGTCGTGAGCTCGGCGCCATGGAAACTTTCTCCTTCACTCAGCTTCAGTAGAGTTTTGGTTTTTTGGTTTGTCTTAAGGTTATTGATGCAAATAAATATCCAATAAGGATTGTCATACAATATCTTGATGACATTATGTATTGGTATCTTATTTAGTATATGCCAAGCTTTTTCTATTGTGTGTGGTCAGTGCTTTGTCTGTTTGGTATTCAGAAATTATATGTTAAAAATAGATTGTATTTTACTTTACGATTAGTGATTATCTCACCTATAAATTAGGAAAAGTGGTTGATCCAACTCTTTTGAATACTTCTAACATGGGACAAGATTGTATACAAATTTAGCACTTAAGAAAATAATTTTTCACGCTCTATTTGTTTAGTCAGCTTCAACATCTCTTGGATAAAAATTGTGAATTGGCTAAAATTTTGATATTCTGGTTATGACAATTTGGTAATTTCTTTAACTGTAACGTTTATGCTGGTTCCGAGATTGATAAAGTGACATTATGTCAGGCTATAATGAAATCGTTCGGTCTCAATGGCTCTTAATACGAGAGTGGATTGTGTCAATCGAACTATATACGAGAGTGGATTGTTTCTTGGTTTGTCTTTAAGGTTATTGATGTAAATAAATATCCAATGAGGATTATCATACAATATCTTGATGACACTATGGATTGGTATCTTATGTATAGTAGTATATGCCAAGCTTTTTCTGTTGTGGTGCTTTTTCTATTTATATTTTTGTGATCTTTTAGAAATTATGTGTTAAAATAGATTGTTGTTTAGGATTTCAGTTGACCATTATGATTATTTCACCTATAAATTAAAAAGATGGTTGAGCCAACTCTTTTGAATACTATAAAAAGAACTTTACATGATCAACAACAATTGCATTTGTTTATTCTAATAAAAAAAAAAATAGTGAATTCGTCTAATTTATCCTAATTTGAGGTTATATAGAGCAAACATGATTATACTTGCACAATAATTTGAGATGATTTATTTTTTTTTTCATTTTTTGAACGAATAATAAATCATTGCGATTGAAAGATAAAGAAAATAGTGAATTCACTATTCAATCTAATTTGAGGCTATGTAGAGCAAACATTTATTCTGATTCTGAGATTGATTAACGAAACTACAACCGTCTTAAAGGAACTTAATACGAGAGTGAATTGCGTGGATGAAACTATATGATCAGAATACAAAATGAGATCTCTTTAAACGATAAAACAAATTAGATAACTATAAGATTCAGACAACTTGAAATGAATACTCTATAAAGCCTTTCACTCTTCGCCAAGAGTTTGTGCTTTTGCATCCTCATGCAAAACACAAGTTTGCCACTTTGAAAGAACCTAATCAGACATTGAGAGACTTGCAGCATTCTTCTTCACGGAGTTAGACAAAACTGGCTTACAGGTTTATGTAACACTCATTCTAGCATTTGATCAGCAGACCCGTCGCCAATGGCTTTCTGGCTTTTCTTCTTCTTGCCTGCTTACATGTAGACAAATATCTTGTTATTTTCATGATGCAATAGATTGTATGGAGAGATAATTAAAGTCGAGATAGTCTGAGTCTGAGATATTAGGCTTTGCAAAAGCTCAAGGATTACCTTTATTTTTTAGTTTATTGAGCTTCAAGTTTTTCTTTACGCTAAACTTTTTGGGGGATTTCTTGGTATCTTCTGATGCAGCTGAAACCAGAAAGAAGAGATCAGGCCTTTATTGAGCAAGAAAACATATATAAAAGCAGAGAGAAAGGGGTACAAGGAAACTTTGCTGCTGAACATTGTCACAGAATACACAACAAATTATACAAAAGAAAACATTGCAATGAAGTGAGCGTTTCTACTGTTTTGCAATGAGCAACGTAAGGTTGAAAGAGAAGATAAGATACAGAACAGAAGAATTGACATTTCAATGATAAACATGTCAACAGAGCCCAGTGAAAGGAACAGCCTTTCCACTAGATTTTTGAACAGCAAACTAAGCAGTAGCAGGATCATTCAGATTTTAGGTACAAAAGACTACATTGATGATCAAATCCAAAAATAGTTTGTAGCTAAGTCAGTGTATTGAAAATACATATTCCTAACTAACATTTCCCAATAGTGTCAAACAAGATTTCTAGTGACAAAGTGAAGTCAAGAGATGAATTGAGCACAACATAAGCTAAGTAGCTTAATATGATGATGACAAATTACCTTCAGCAGAAGCCATCTCCACATCCTCCATGGTAACTAGACCCTTCTCCACCATCTCTTTCTGCTCCTGTTAATGAATTATACAACAGTTTCTAAGGAATTTCTAATTCATTTGACAAACTAAATCAACTCCAAAGCCAGAAGCTATAACGGCATTCAAAGCTTATACTACTGTCAAAAGAAAGAACTACTCGTAGACATCATGTATCTTCTTAGAAAAGTCGTTATAAAGCAATAAAAGAGACGGCGAAGAAGGGATTTTATTCATACTCGGCGCCATATTCGAAGAAGTTTCTTTTGACGTTTGCCGGAGACGGAGGGGTTCGGAGTTCTGGTCTTCAATTTATTGGTGAGTGGATCGCCGTGAATAGCTCGTTTCCTATCAGCTTTCGCCTCTCTCTTCTGCTTCGCGATTTCGTTGTATTTCGCCATAATACTCCAAACTCTCTCCGCTTCGACGCCTCCTACTAAAAACCTCACAACTTCTCGTAAAACCCTAAAAATCAAAAATTACTCGAATTATATATTGGCTTTTTCACATTTTGTTTCTCTTTCACTTGGGCTTTTTCGATATCTTCTCAGAATTCAATTTTAAAATATAAATTAGGACAAAAAAATATGACACGTTGATTTAAGTACTCTAAACACTTGTTCTTGGTCTAATTTTATTGAATTCTCTCGAGCCATCAATCGGTCGATATTGTTTTGATTTTTCATTTTCAAAAGAATCGTAAGATTTCATTTTTGCTGGTATAAAAGTCTGATATTATGCTTAATGATGATGGTTTCAATCTTCAGTTCCGGTGTAGTATTTATCGAATTTTATCTAAAGTGTCTTAATTAACTCTTTTTTGAGGAACTTCCCGTCTTGCGAACTATATTTCTAATGAATTATCTATCTTATGCATGGATTAATATATGACTTTTTTAGTGAAAAAAGTATATGACAAGTTGATTTAAGTAACATTGAAGGTTCCAAACAGTACTTCTTTTTCTTTTTTAATAAATACTTTTTAAATTAACACTCTTCTTTGTTAAAATATATGGAACCGAATTATTCTACCATATTGTTTTTTTTAGAAAATACGTTATTTGAACAATTTGAAAAGATACGTTTAGAATATTAACAAAAATTAGGTATGATCACATTTACAAAAGTAAACTAAGGGAAGAAAGTGGTAAGCTCTTATAAGCACATGGAGTCCAGCTTCATCTTCTCTTTTCCAAAATAATTATCTCAAGGAATATACTATACTCAATAATGCTATGCACATTCATTATTCACATATACATATTTTATAGAGATAACTGTTGTTATTACTTTCGGTATTTTATATATTTTAAAAATGTAATTATGATAAATAAAAGGCCCCTATGGGTGCATGTGACTTGTGAAAGATCATATAATAAAGTTTGATTTATGCAATTATTTATTTTATTTGCTAAACGATTAATAGACGACAAGTTTAATAGTAATTCACAAAGAAAAATAACTAGACGTAATTGTCATCTACCATAGTGGTAGGCGGGTAAGTCCACTTAAGGTAATGCATTTGCATAATTCAGGATTGAGTCCCATGTTTATATTATGTAGGAATTTGTGCTATTGAATCAACCAGTTGTGGCTCAATATAATCTACCGTTGACAAAAAAAAAAAACTATGAAGTTCTTATATTTCTTATGGTTGTTTGCTATCAACTAATTTATTCATCTAAAATTAAACTTGATTCATTCAATGAATGGGTATCTTAGTATTTTTCTAGATCACAATGACTAAATAAAATTTATAGATTTGGTTTGATGGCTCTAAGCTTTATTTTGATCTTGTGTGAGCATTTATTGCTATTCTACGTATTCATGCAAGATCAAGTTGCATAAAGTTTGGATTCATTATATATCTTCAAACGACCCACACGAGTTTAGACAAATTCGGTTACGTTTGATGTCATATGCTATGTTGGTTTGCTAAAACTCACAAAATATGAGGTCCATTTACATCCAAAATTTACATGCATGAAAGCTAAGATTTAGTGATCTACATGAAACGTATATACATAGAAAAATATATCTGATCTTAGAAAACGTATCAAAATTTACCCTTTATCGATACATATAGACTACACATTTTTTTTTACTGTGAGATAACATTTTGTCTACCAATTTATAACGATTTGTAAATAGTTATAGTACAATTTGTACTATCATAGGAATATATACGTAATAAAACCCTTCGCAAGTAATATACATCTACTTATAAATTATTACGGAACATATTCGCAATAACTTATTTAAAATATTATAAATTTGTAATAAATAAAAACTGTAGCAATTTTTTTTTCTAAACGTCACAAAATTCCGTTAAGATAACTCATTTTTTTGGGTAGAATATGTGTACATGAATGCAATAATTTAAAATAGATTATGGCACTAATTATGCATATGTCTTTGTGATGTTATGAACGTTCGTACTTGCAACTTTTTATTGTTAATTATGTTCTTCACATAACGTGGGAAGATTCTCTCACGACCATTATATTTCATGTGTTTTTTTCTTTATTTTTGTAATGACGCCGTTCTAAACAAAACATTCTGCCGACTATTGAAGACATTCAGAAATTCTGGAAAAGTGGCTATCTTGAAACAATCACACTCCAATCTCCTACAATCTCCAAAACTTCAGATTATTAAATACTACACTTAAGTACGATTCTACTATTATTAAAAGACTTTGTGTTTTGTTAAATTTGGCTTTACAATTTTATGGTTTATGAATATAAATGTTAAGGGAGGTGAGCATGGGAGCTAAAAGAGTTTATCAATATTTATCCTCTTTTTATACGGAATTCGAAACGATTTTATGATCTATAGAATCTCTTTTGGCTTATGTTTTTTAGTGTGTTACAAATTACGGAGAGATCAAGAATGACCAACCTTTTTCAATATATCTAGAAAATTTCGACAAATTTAGAAGACGCATCTATAAGTTTTATTTTCAACAGAATTCTGAGACTTTCCAACATGAACACAAATTGGCTAGAAATGTTTAAAATTTATATAGATGATCAACTTTATTAGTTTGAGAAATTAATTTAGTATATGTTGGAAAAAAATGACAGTTGGGACTTTTTGTACGTTGAAATAAATGCATGTAAAGACATGGTCTGTGATATCCATACGTGAGGTGGAACTAGATTTTTTTATAATAGTTTTTGTGTATAAACACTTTAATTTTGACTAATTATCAATCATCTTTGAATTGAAAATAGTGAAATTGAGACAAACTTTCTGACCATGTTTCACTGTCCCACTAATCTCTAATGAGGACAAAGATTACAAGTCATTCAGTTTCTTATTATATTATCCATCTTCTTTATTTTACTCTTCTTTATCACTAGGCACTTAGTTGTTTGAGGTTGCACCGATCAGCAAAACACAAAACTTTCAAGATTATGGATTAGTGCTAATTGAAAATTTTTGTTCCACTTTTTCAAATTTAGCAATTGAGTTTGTTATTAAAACAAAGTTAGAATTTAATTTCGTTTCCTTAAACACACAATTAGCAGAACATGGATGAATTAGATCAAAAGACAATTGTACCTATAGAGATAAACTTACTATTATACAAATGGTTATGATCTGCAATGCAATTCGTATATTATTCCACCTATCGAAAAAGTAACACAATCATGATCAAATAATTGAGAGAGAGAGATTAAAATATAATAACACTTGAATAATCATTGTTTTTCCAGCTTTTGATTTCCATTCTCTTATTATCAATCTCGCTTGTGAACCTTCAATCTCAGTTGCAAAGTTAGGCTTCAAAATGCCACAATATTAGCATAAACGAAGAAAACAGAAGAGAAAAATGGCGAGTCCTCACTTTTTCTTCGTCTTCCTCTTTCTCTTCGCTTTTGTTTCTTCTGAAACCTTTCAAGGTTATGAACAAGACATCTGTTGGCTATCAAGTCAGTCTTGTCTGATCCATCAAATAATCTCCATGATTGGACTAAACCTGAGAATGCAACAGCATCTACTGTGCCGGTTCATTGTCACTGGACAGGAGTTCACTGCGTTCAAATGGCTATGTGGCTAAGCTTCTTCTTCCCAACATGAATCTCAGCGGAAACGTGTCAGATCAGATTCAGAGCTTCTTTTCTTTGCAAGTCCTTGACCTCAGCAATAACGCATTTGAGTCTTCTCTACCTAAATCATTTTCTAATCTCACGTCCTTGAAGGTCCTCGACGTGAGTTGGTGAACAACCTTCTTTGGAACCTTCCCTTCTGGTCTAGGGATGGCCACTGGTCTTACACACGTCAATGTCTCCAGCAACAATTTTTCTGGGTTTCTCCCTGAAGATCTCGGCAACGCATCTACACTTGAGGTTTTGGACGTTCGAGGAGGTTACTTTGAGGCTCAGTACCTTCTTCTTTCAAGAATCTCAAAAGTCTGAAGTTTCTCGGTCTTTCGGGTAATAACTTTGGTGGAAAGCTACCGAAAGTGATTGGTGAGCTCCCTTCCTTGGAGACCATCATTCTTGGTTACAATGACTTCACGGGTGAGATTCCAGAAGAATTTGGGAACTTAACGCGCCTTCAGTACCTTGATTTAGCTGTTGGGAACCTTACGGGGGCAGATTCCATCGTCTTTAGGGAAGCTGAAACAGCTTACAACAGCTTATCTTTTCCAGAACTCTCTCACAGGGAAGATTCCTCGAGAACTTGGTAATGCAAACTTCTCTTGTGTTTCTCGATCTGTCCTGATAACCAGATTACGGGAGAGATACCAATGGAAGTAGCTGAGTTAAGGAATCTGCAACTTCTAAATTTGATGAGGAATCAACTCACGGGAATCATTCCGTCAGAGATTGCTGCATTACCAAATCTTGAGGTTCTCGAGTTGTGGCAGAACTCTCTGACGGGACCTTTACCGGTGCATCTCGGCAAGATTTCACCATTGAAGTGGTTAGATGTCTCATCGAACAAGCTTACAGGAGAAATCCCATCAGGATTGTGCTATTCCAGAAACCTCACAAAGCTCATTCTTTTCAACAACTCATTCTCAGGTCAGATTCCAGAGGTTATTTTCTCATGTCCAACTTTAGTCCGTGTTCGAATCCAACAAAATCTCATTTCCGAACCATACCAGCTGGTTCAGGTGACTTACCAATGCTTCAGCATCTAGAACTAGCAAAAAACACCTCACTGGTCAACTTCCAGATGATATAGCCCTTATCTCCATCACTCTCATTCATAGACATATCATTTAATCAACTCTCATCCCTCTCTTCAACCATTTTCTCTAGTCCTAATCTCAAACCTTCATCGCCTCACACACAGCTTTGCTGGAGAAATACCTAACCGGATCCAGGATCGCCCATCTTTGTCTGTCCTGGATCTTTCTTTCAACCATTTCTCAGGTGAAATTCCAGAAAGAATTGCTTCCTTTGAAAACTTGTGAGTCTAAATCTCAAGAGCAACCAATTGGTTGGGAAAATCCCGAGGCATTAGCCGGGATGCACATGCTAGCTGTTCTTGACCTCTCAAACAACTCTCTAACGGGTAATATACCAGAGAACTTGGGAGCTTTCCCAACACTGGAGATGCTAAACGTGTCATTCAACAAACTCGAAGGACCCATTCCTTCAAACATGCTGTTTGCAGCCATAAACCCAAAAGACCTTATGGGAAACGATGGCTTATGCGGTGGAGTTCTACCTCCTTGCTCTAAGAGGCCTAGCTTTGTCAGCTAGAAGCAGACATCCGGGGAAAATTCACGTCAATCACGCAATATTCGGGTTCATTGTTGGAACTTCAGTCATTGTGTCTCTGGGAATGATGTTCTTGGCAGGGGATGGGGTATACAAACGATGGGATCTTATAGCAACTTTGCCAGAGAATATTTATTCTGCAAGCAACCTCAGGAGGAGTGGCCATGGAGACTCGTGGCTTTCCAGAGACTCTGTTTTACGCCAGGAGACATCTTTATCGCATATCAAAGAATCAAACATCATTGGAATGGGAGCCATGGGAATTGTTTACAAAGCAGAAGTCATGAGACGACCATTACTCACCGTAGCTGTGAAAAAAACTATGGAGATCACCATCACACAAAGTGATATCGAAGATCAGCATAATCACCACGAAGAAGAAGAAGAGGACGACATACTCAGAGAAGTAAACCTTCTTGGTGGTCTCAGACATAGAAACATTGTGAAGATTCTAGGTTACATTTACAACGAGAAAGATGTGATGATGGTGTACGATTACATGCCCAAAGGAAACTTGGGAACTGCATTGCATTCCAAAGATGAGAAATTCTTCCTAAGAGATTGGCTCTCGCGATACAATATCGCCGTCGGAGTCCGTCCAAGGGCTCAATTACTTGCACAACGATTGCTATCCGCCGATCATTCACAGAGACATCAAGTCAAATAACATACTCCTCGATTCCCAACCTCGAGGCGAGGATAGCAGATTTCGGATTGGCGAAAATGGATGCTCCACAAGAACGAGACGGTTTCTATGGTGGCTGGATCTTATGGGTATATAGCACCGGAGTACGGATACACACTAAAGATTGATGAGAAGAGCGATATATACAGTTTAGGAGTGGTGCTTCTGGAATTGGTGACTGGAAAAATGCCGATAGATCCTTCGTTTGAGGAATCGATTGACATAGTTGAGTGGATTCGGAGAAAGATGAAGAAGAACGAGAGCTTGGAAGAAGTAATTGACGCGAGCATCGCCGGAGAGTGTAAACACGTGATGGAGGAGATGCTTCTGGCACTGCGAATCGCTCTTCTCTGCACTGCGAAGCTTCCTAAAGATAGACCCTCGATTAGGGATGTCATCACGATGCTCGCTGAGGCAAAACCTCGCCGGAAAGTGTTTGTCATATCGCCGGAGATATGCCGATTTTCAAAAACTCGCCAGTGGTAGGACTGATTTAGAAGACGGAGGTGGGCCCAGCTATGGCATGTGGGCCCAACAA
>JAKUCM010006353.1:0-18890 GCA_023374145.1 Lepidium sativum
TTTTTTAAACTTTACTAAAATTTAATATTATGAGTTTATATATATGTAAAAAATCTTCTAAAATCTTTAGAAGTCTAGAGTTATTGAAATTGAAGTGCTTACGGATGTTCTCACCCAATTTACGATATTCTTTTTAAAGTCTTTAAGAGTCTGAAACAGAGTCAAAATCACCATGGTAATATAAAGAAAGAATTGCTCAAATAGAGCAAAATTATGTTCTAATTACAGAAATAGTTTTTGTTGGAAAAAAAATGAAACAAATGGTGTAATTACAATTAGAAAGAATTGCTCAAATAGAGCAAAATTATAGTGTAATTACTAGAATAGTTTTTGTAAAAAAAATACGGTTACACCCTTGAAACAAAAAACTGATGTCTTCTTCTATTTTCTTCTTCTCAGGTTAGTTTCATACCCGAAAAAGAAAGAAGCCTATAGTGTAAACCGTCGTCGTTAACTTCTCTTGATTTTGTTTCTTCCTCATCTTACTCAACGTGTTCTTCGCTGTATTTCATACTCGTTGTCTTCTTCTTCATCTTGTTTTTTGTACTCGTCGTCTTCATTGTCGGTAAGTTTCTTCTTCCTCTGCTTCTCTTCTGCTTTTTCTTCTTTTTCGTAATGGCATTTGGGTTTAGGGTTATCGTAGACATTGGGTTTCTGTTACAGAGTACCGTTTCTCGATTTTGCGACATTTTGATTTTTCAATTTTGCGACATTTGGGTTTTGTTCTTCACTAACTTATTCTCTGTCTAGTAGATTTCTTCCCCAGTCTGAGCCAATGTGATATAGTTCGTAATTAGTTGTGAGGGTAAGGGTGAAGAAGCGATATGATACGTGTAGTACAGTTAGTATGACGTTGGGTAGAGTTAGGTCGTAGGGGGTATAGTTGGATTATAGTATAGTAGAGTTAACTTGTAGTGTAGTCGAGTTAGTCTGACGTGTGATAGAGTTATATTTAAGAGAGGTAGAGTTGGTTTGTAGTGTAATAGAGTTAGGTTGTAGTATGCGGTATAGTTGGATTCCGTGTGGTAGAGTTATATTTAAGAGAGGTAGAGTTGGTTTGTAGTGTAATAGAGTTAGGTTGTAGTATGCGGTATAGTTGGATTCCGTGTGGTAGAGTTATATTTAAGAGAGGTAGAGTTGGTTTGTAGTGTAATAGAGTTAGGTTGTAGTATGCGGTATAGTTGGATTCCGTGTGGTAGAGTTGGTATGTAGTGTAATAGAGTTAGGTTGTAGTGTAGTCGAGTTAGCCTGACGTGTGATAGAGTTAGATTCCGTGTGGTAAAGTTGGTATGTAGTGTAATAGAGTTAGGTTGTATTGTAGTCGAGTTAGACTGTCGTGTGATAGAGTTAGACTTAAGAGAGGTAGAGTTGGTATGTAGTGTAATAGAGTTAGGTTGTAGTGTGCGGTAGAGTTGGTATGTAGTGTAATAAAGTTAGGTTGTAGTGTAGTCGAGTTAGTCTGACGTGTGATAGAGTTAGATTCCGTGTGGTAGAGTTGGTATGTAGTGTAATAGAGTTAGTCTGTCGTGTGATAGAGTTAGATTTAAGAGAGGTAGAGTTGGTTTGTAGTGTAATAGAGTTAGGTTGTAAGAATGTATTGTTGCGTTGTAGTTTGGTTGAGTTGGGTTTTATAATGCTTATCGTTTGTTTTCTTTCATCTTTAGATATGGCACACAAGAAGTACCCGAAGAAATTTCTCACACACGGTGTACAGGTGATGAAGAATCGAAGCATCAACCATTTCTGCAATCTAAAATACATCAGTAATATGATAAAGGGTATTGGTGAGGATGCATACGTAGACATCAAAGAGAACTCTTGCGTAGGGGTTTTTCTGAAACTAGCATATTCCGACTTCAACTTTACAGGTAGGCATATACAGTACCTGTTGATGAATCAACTAGTGACTAAGAAGATGTATGAGATTTGGGTGTTGTTTGGAGCTCGGCCTACGAGGTTTTCTCTGCACGAGTTTGCTGAAATAACGCAGCTTAATTGCGGTAACTTCGAGAAGGTTTCTAATAGGGCAGATGAAGCGCACAGAGAACTTTGGGAAGATATTGGCTTAGGGGTTGGTGAAGGACCAAAATGGGTAGAGTTGAAAGAAATATTGGGGAGATGTAGAGGGTGGTCTTTCGAGAAGAGGAAGATGGTGGGCTTGCTAGTGGTTTTGAATGTAGGAGTTTTTGGTTGCCACACAAATAGTAGGCTCCCTTTTAGTGCTGCGAAGTTGGTTGCAGATATTGAGATGTTCGACAGGCATCCATAGGGAAGAGTGGCGTTTCTAGAACTGATCAAATCGATCAAACTGGCAGGATGCAAAACGGGCAGTAATTACACAATACACGGGTTTGTGCACGCACTTCTGATATGGGCATTTGAGTTCATCCCCATAGTCGCAGAAATATTTGGGGAACAAATAGCAGGTGACGTCCCCATTCTACGATGGAGACCCATCAAAAAACAAACCATTGACCTCGAGGATTTGGTGAAGTTGGAGCTAGCAAATAATAATGGAAAGGTAAATTCCTTTTGTAGTAGAGTTCATTTACTCCACTATGCATACATGGTAGAGTTCAATTTCAAGTAATGTCGAGTTGATTTCAAGTATAGTAGAGTTCAATTTTATAAGTATAGTAGAGTTCATTTATGTGTAGTAGAGTTATCCGTAGAGTAATATGTAGAGTGGTAGAGTTCAATAATAAATTGCATATTCTCGTCTACTAGGTACGTCTTAAGCAGCTGACTACACAGCCTCTGGAGATAATGCCTCTATGACCAAACGATATTGTGGACCACAAAGTTGACACCATGCTTGGAGACATACTTGCCTCCAGGCTAGATGAATCCGCTTAGGACAAAAGTAATAAGAGGAAGGCGGATGCTTATGTCGAGGAGAGAACGAGCAAGCGTAGTGCTAGTTCAAAAGTTCAGGTGGAGAAAGTGAAAGAGAAACAACACAATAAAAAAGAGAAAAAACACAATACAGTAGAGAAAAAACACAATAATGTAGAGAAAGAACACAATAAATTAGAGAAAAAACAGAAAAAAGAAGTGAAAAGACACAAGAAAAAAGAGAAGAAGAGATTTTAAGATTATGATGGATGACTCCACCACCATGCAGGATGTAGTGAGAGTCGTTAAAAAGAAGAAGCGGAAGGCAGAGGAGTCTAGTGTGTTGCTTGACACTCTTAGAGGTCTGACCAGAGCCTTCGAAGGGATGAGACACGATCAGAACGTGTTTGTTGAACGTATATATCGTCTTGAGGAGAGTAGGATCGATACTAGGGCAGAGACCACAATGCTTACTGAGCGCGTGAATAGGCTTGAGCGTAACACCTCAGACAATTCAGCCATGATTGAGAGGATTCTTAGGCTAGAAGAGAGCAGAGCGCAACCCCCAGTTTATAGCTTGGCAGATGAGGGTGGAGGTCAGACAAGTGCACGACATCAAACTCCTGAAGATGTTAATCGCGAAGGGAGCCTACATCCTGAAGATGTAGGTCGCGAAGATGACGTAAAAGGCAATACAACCCGTGCTCTCGACTCCCCTAATAATAAGGAACTTGATTCGGTACGTAGGGTTCTATTTTGAATGAGACTTACTTTGATTGATTATGTACCAACAAACAACAAACATTACATACATCTTTGTACGAACATACACATAAAACAGACAGTTATATGGTTTGGTCGAGTTATATTTAACTCTACAAAACAATTATTGTGTTCAAAATAGCTCTTCCAAACCAGTAAAACGAACTCTACCACAATTACCAACTCAACTATATGTGAATCTAACATATTGAGTTGCTCTTCGCAGACACCTCCTTGGAAACAGCCTACCCTTGTGGACTCAGATTTAGGGAAAACACCAAGTGAAGGTTTAGGTATTAAACCAACAAATGTGGATGCTCATCTCGATGACACACAAGTGTCCCCAGCCAGCACTCAACATACCATCCCACCGGACCAGGTAATCCCGTTAGAAATAAATCTCACTGGTAAAGTTGATAGTTCTGTTAAATAGAGTTGACATTTTCATATTTTTGTATAATAAATGGGTTATCCAGAGTCAGGAGACATCTGACCCTTTGAGCCCGTTATCAAGAGTTGTTAGGAATCCAGAAGACCCGTCAAAAGAAGAACTACCTTACAATGTGGAAAAATTTAAGTCAGGGATGTCACAAGTTGGCGTCATAAACCTGGTGGATACTCCTGAAAAGGGTAAACAAATACGGGAGGAGTTAATCTTTATGGAAGACGTGTTACCCAAAGAGACGCGGGCACGAGTCCTCGCTAAGAACCAGGTACTATTCATATTCAGTACTCTATATGGTCGAGTTACTCCTCTGTTTGGTAGAGTTAATCCTCTGTTTGGTAGAGTTAGTCCTCTGTTAGGTAGAGTTAGTCCTCTGTATGGTAGAGTTAGATCATCTGTTTGGTCGAGTTGGATCACATGTATGGTCGAGTTAATCATCTGTTTGGTAGAGTTAGTCCTCTGTTTGGTAGAGTTAATCCTCTGTATGGTAGAGTTAGATCATCTGTTTGGTCGAGGTTGATCACATGTATGGTAGAGTTAATCATCTGTTTGGTAGAGTTAGTCCTCTGTTTGACGTAATTTTTGTTTAGTCGAGTTAGATTCGAGCACTAATACAGTAAAATTTTACAGCATATTGGCTGCGTGATGAATCTCCTTCGGCAAAGATCCTTGCAAACTCCAAGTCCAAACAGGAGTAATCGGCTAGCTTTCATGGACCCACTGTTTTGTGGTTTTTGGTGCTACACGTACGGAAGAGATTACTTGGGAAAGGAGGATACTTTTGTGTGGATTGGTGGGTTTAAAGATGTATTCGACGGCACTGCACCCACATTCAGTGCCACTAGGAAGCAGTGGATGAGAGACGTGGACACCATCTACATCCCTCATAATTTCCAAAACTTCCACTAGGTGGCCCTCGAAGTTAATCTGAACGAAAGAAAGATTCGCCTTTTCGATCCCAACCCATCTTGCACTTCCCCTAGTGCAATGGTAGAGTCATGCATGTAAGTTACTCAAATTCAGTATAGTCGAGTTACTCCTCTATTTGGTCGAGTTGGTCCTCTGTTTGATCGAGTTGGAAAACCTGAATGATAGAGTTAGTCCTCGGTTAGGTCGAGTTGGATACCCTGAATGGTAGAGTTAGTCCTCTGTTAGGTGGAGTTAGTCCTCTGTTTGGTCGAGTTGGAAAACCTGTATGGTAGAGTTAGTCCTCGGCGAGGTCGAGTTGGAAAACCTGTATGGTAGAGGTAGTCCTCTGTTAAGTGGAGTTAGTCCTCTGTTTGGTCGAGTTGTTCCTCTGTTTGGTCGAGTAAGTCCTCTGTTAGGTGGAGTTACTCCTCTGTTTGGTCGAGTTGGTCCTCTGTATGGTCGAGTTGGAAAACGTGAATAATAGAGTTAGTCTACGCGTTGGTAGAGTTATTCTGAGTTACATTTACATTTGTAATAGAGTTCATTCTCATGGTTCTCATTCTTTTTTTTAGACCATATGTCGTGATGATTCCGAAGATGATCAAGGAGTTTTCACCCAAGGATATGCAACCGCATCTTAGCGCGGCGGAATATAAGATTGTGCGTGTGAATAAGGGCGTACCACGTAATAAATAGTCTGGCGACTGTGGCGTATGGGTTGTGAAGATGACTCGACCATACAGTTGATCTAACTCGACCAACAGATGACTAACTCTACCATACAGAGGACTAACTCTACCATACATGTTATCCAACTCGACCAAACAGATGATCCAACTCGACCATACAGTTGATCTAACTCGACCAACAGATGACTAACTCTACCATACAGAAGACTAACTCTACCATACATGTTATCCAACTCGACCGACCAGAGTACTAACTCTACCATACAGTTGATCTAACTCTACCATTAGGTGACCAACTCGACCAAACGCAGTGTTAACTCTTCTATTCAAGAATGAATGCTTTGACTACATGTCCGGACATTGTGACCAAGTTTCTTACATTTTGAACAAGTTGAACCACCAAAGATCTCCAGCTTGATTGGTAATTTTCTTTAGTTGGTGTATAGTCATACACTCGTGTATATTGTGTAGTTCTAACTCTATTGGTTGGTTATTGACAAGTAATTAGTGATCTATACGTGATCTAACTAAGAACTAACTAAACCCACGTTCAGGGCCACTAAGTGGATGACAGACACGATCTCCGAGATGACTACATTTGAACAGTTTACAACTTCTACTAGCCGTGGAAATTAAATTAAGTTTATTGGACATGATCTCCGAGATTTTATCATAATAACGATTAGAATCTAAAAGGAAGGGAAACTGAAGAGTCAAATCGTTATAAATAACCTTCCAATCGTTACTAACTTCTTCTAAACTATCCATCTTCTCCGTTACCAAAACGTTCCATCTTCACCTTTCAATCTTTCAAAAGCTTTCAAAAACATTTCAAAAACAAAGATGGAATCACCAAAAAAAAGCAACGTTGTCCGCAATGCACATATCATGGACTTACCAAACAGTGCTTTGACGAACATCATAGCTCGATGTGGAGCAGAAGGACTTGATGAGATTTACAGCATCAGGCGCGTTTCGAAGGAATTTAAAGAGCTTTGCGATGAGGATGAGGTTCTAAGGAACATAGATATACGTTATGTTCCATTCTATGGCCCTCAGAGAAGTAAGTCTCATCTTAACAATTTTCTCACTAGACTATGCAATGCCGGTAATGTGGAAGCCACATACCGATGTGGTATGGCAGAGTTCTTTGTCAATGAGAATCGTGATGGTGGGTTGGAGCTGTTGCAAAGAGCATCCAATGCTGACTCCGAAGAAGCCACAATGCTGTATGGATTTGTGCTAGTCTGTTTAGGAACAGACACAAGACATGAGGGGTATGAAGTCCTAAAACGTCTACTACAGGACACAGTTGTAGAAACATTGGAATACGTAGACCACCTTCAGAACAGGGTCTTTCGTTACCCATCATCACTCAGTTGGCGAGGAGAGCAACAAATACTACTTCTCGAAAAAACATATGGGCGAGAAGGATGTTCATGCAATGGAGAATTCCTGGAGATTCTCCACTTCTTTCAAGGATTCGATGCCGAAGATGTTGATCAACCAATGTCCAAAGCTTGTGAAGTATGCACTTGGTTCTTCCAATTCAGAAAGATCTTTCCTCACCATTAGTTGTTGAATGTAATTTTCTTTTCGTTGTTGTACTCGTTTTCGTTTTCGTTATTGTACTCTTTTCGTTTCGTTTAGTTTATGTACTCGTTTTGTCTTGCATAGTTAATGTTATTTCCCTTTCAACCATTACCGTATTGTTAACTCGACCAAATAGAGGAATAACTCGACCACACAGAGGACTAACTCGACCAACAAAGGACTAAATCTACCAAACAGATGATCCAACTCGACGAACAGATGATCTAACTCTACCATACAGAGGACTAACTCTACCATACACGTTATCCAACTCGACCAAACAGATGATTTAACTCTACCATACAGTTGATCTAACTCGACCGACCAGAGGACTAACTCTACCATACAGATGATCTAACTCTACCATACAGTTGATCTAACTCGACCGACCAGAGGACTAACTCTACCATACAGTTGATCTAACTCTACCATTAGGTGATCCAACTCGACCAAACGCAGTGTTAAATCTTCTATTCAAGAATGAATGCTTTGACTACATGTCCGGACATTGTGACCAAGTTTCTTACATTTAGAACAAGTTGAAACTTTTCTTGGACGATTTTCAGGCTGAGAAGACTCGGACCAGTTCTTTATCCGCGATTTCTTCGGCCACCCTGGTTGTTGACGTATGTGTGGTGGATTACACAACTTACGACTCACTTCCGACGGAACGGGAAGTGCAACATCTCTTGGAAAGATACTACCAGAGTATGCGTTGTACAGGTAGGTCGTGTGATAGTATGGATGTGTAAGTTCGATCGTCGACCTTCTACAAGCCTCAGCAACGACAATGGCATGGACACAAGGAATTTTTTCGACATCATACCTCTTGCAAGAACACGTATTCTCAGTCAAGTTGACTAAATGAGAAGTTTCGGATCACGTAACAACAGCCTGGTGTTCGTCTATATCCTGCACATTGTACTGTCTGGCTTCATCGTAGAGTTAGATCAATAACAATAATGTTAACTCTACTAAAGGGATTGTTAACTCTACTATGAAGGGACTAACTCTACTATGTGCAATGGTAACTCTACCTTTAGGAGCTTTTCAACAGATGTTGTTAGAACAATTGCCGTCAGAGTGGCCTTCGTCTTCCGCTTCGTGAACCAACGTGTTAACATCGACCTTATTGCATCTATAAGCTGGACAATGGGAAAAGTTCTTGCCTCTGATAATGCATGGTTTATTGATTCTGCAATGTTCGACGTAGTGAAATTGTATCTGTTTCCGGGAAAGTACACTCGACTCCACAAACGCACGTCAGCTTTTATCAAGTAGGCATGAAGCTTTGGATTTAACGCCTGGATCTGAGCAAGTATAGCGTTGAATTCATCGACCCTAAAAGCGGTGGCAGCTTTCTTGAACAACTTAAAGGGCTCACCACCTCTAAATTTCGACAAAATGTTCTTACGTAGGTGGTATGTGCAAATACCCCGAGAAGAAAGTGGGTACACAATCTTTATGGCTTTAGCAATGGATTTATGTCTATCTGATATGATGGCAAGTTCTCTGTCATCAGGGATCACACGGTTTAGCTTTCTAAAAAACCATTCCCAAGATTCGTCATTCTCGGTATCGACCTCACCAAAAGCCATAGGAAATATGTTGAAGTTACCATCTTGCATGGTAGCGGTTAATAGAGTACCTTTATACTTCCCTAGCAAAAATGTACCATCGACAACAACAACCTTCCTCATATAGGGAAAACCCCTAATACTTGCATCGAAAGCGATGAAAAGAAACTTAAACTTGTCTTGCCCGTCAACTTCGAGCTTTATTAGAGTTCCGGGATTCGCTCTTCTAATAGCAAACAAGTACGACGGAAGTTCCTCATAACTACTTTCCGAACTTCCGGTAACTAAGACTCGTGCTTGGCTTAGAGTACGGTGTGCTTTCCAGTACTTCATCTGCATACACGTCAGACTTAAGTGTCAAACTAACTCTACCATACGTCACAATAACTCTACTACACTACAATCTAACTCTACCACACACTACACCCTAACTCTATTACACATAATCCAACTCTACCACACTGTCAGTCCAACTCTACTAATACGTCAGCACTGCAATCTAACTCTACTACACTGCATAAACGTTAGACTTAAATGTCAAACTAACTCTACCATACGTCACACTAACTCTACTGCACTATAATCTAACTCTACCACACAACCCTAACTCTATTACACATAATCCAACTCTACCACACTGTCAGTCCAACTCTACTAATACGTCAACACTGCAATATAACTCTACTACACTGCAAGCCAACTATACCAACTGGCAGACTAATTCAGCACTACAATTTAACTCTACTACGAAGATTAACTCTACCATGGCGTAAAATTACGTTTGTACCTTTAGACTGAATCGCTTGCTCATTGAATCAACAACGTGTTGAGGAAGAACAGATGGCCCAATTCCACCTACGAATTCCAAGTATAACCTTCCTAAGACTTCCGTTGACGCTTGTCGTGCACGATCTGATCTCTCCGTAACAGAACAACTATGTTCTCCCATATACTTCCGGACAAAGAAACATCCACCATCGTCGACAGGTGAAGCTCGCACTCTCCAGTGACAGTTTGGTACCCAACATTTCACATCCAACACTGTCTTCGATGAAGCACAATATCGAAGTCAAACCTCTGTAAGACAGAAAGTATTTTTAGCCTGGTCATGAGTTCTTTTTTTAATGAGTATCGTTGCCCAACAACCAATGCGACTGCTGACATCTCTATATCCAAATATTCAGCATTCAAATCCAACCCCGTTGCTTGCTCGGACAGGTTTTTCTTCTTTTCTTCCTTCGATGTTCTACGAACACTGATATAATCTTCATCATCCGAGCTTGCGCCATCTATATCATCGCAACAGTCGTATCTGAATTCCTCATCCTCGTCCTCAGCATGTTCACCTTCATGTTTCACATTTTCTGGTATACGCTCATTGTTTGGTACACCTCTACTAAACACCGGATCAACTCTACTACACCGAACATACGAGGCATCATTCTCCGACTTACATTGGAATTGGAATTTCTCGTCAACGTTTCTTCAACTACACTGACCTTTTTCAGGGTAACTCACTGAAACACGAGATCTAGTGGTAATTTCGACACATAGACGCATTGCTTCTTTACGAAATTGTGAAACAAACACTTGCAATTGTCTATCGTTACTCACAATTACAGGGGGAGTATCTTCTGATAGTGACAACATTTGGCATGTAGCTTAGTTTTATCTCATGACAATGTGCATCCAAACCAAAATCGGCATAGACCATCTCCAGAAATTCATCGAGCCTTAAATCTTCGACAATGCCTATGATCCGACACCCGTACGACTGGTCCACCGAAAATATCCATCGATTTTCATTAAAACTCCATATCCCACAAACCAAAATGATTTGATCCATAGATCCAAACATAAACAGAAAAAGCAAAGGAGCAGCGAAGAAGTAAATGAGCTTCAAGAAAGTTACAATGGCGTCAGTTATGGAGGAATCAGTTGGATGCGCGGCAGATGAGGTAATAACTGAGGGGTAAATACGTAATTTAAGCTCTACTATGAAAGTAGGCTAGGTTTCCAAAACTAACTCTACCATACTGCACTATGTCTGTGTAGAAGAGTTGATTAGGGCACAAACAACAACTCTATTATGCTTGAAATCTAACTCTACCAAGCACATTTCACCTCTATCACGCTGGAAATCTAACTCTACTACACACGAAATTTCATTAATGTCAATTCTACTAAGCATACTTTAACTCTACTACTCTGGAACTCTAACTCTACCATACTGCATTTTGTCCATGTGATAGAGTTGATTAGAGCACAAACAACAACTCTATTATGCTGGAAATCTAACTATATCAAGCACACTTCACCTCTATCACGCTGGAAATCTAACTCTACTACACACGAAATTTCATTAATGTCAACTCAACTAAGCATACTTTAACTCTACTGCGCTGGAACTCTAACTCTACCATATTGCACTTTGTCCATGTGATAGAGTTGATCGCTTACGTGGCATATTTCATTAATGACATTTTCGTAATAACGTTTTTTTTCCTCATTTAAAAAGGGCAAAATGGTATATAATAAATTAAAAAAACTATTCTAGTAATTTACAAATATTTGCTCTGTTTCAATAATTAACACTTAATTTCGCTCTAATCTAGCAAATCACCCTTACAATTACACCCTTTTAATTAAAAAAAAAAATCTTCTTCTCATTTTCTCATTTTTCTTCTCTTTCTTTTTATTTCTCGTCTACTTCCTCTTCTTCTTCTTTTTCTTGTCGCCGTCCTTTTCCTCTTCTTCTTTCCTTTTATGGGTTTTTCGATTTCGTATAAATGAGTTTGAGACCAGCCATGAAAACATCCAAAATATCTCAGAAACTAGCCGTTGAAACCATAATCCCACTGTTGGATTTAAAGATCTCTGGGTCACGAAGCTCCCCACAAAATTTCACTCAGATCAGAACACGTTTGAAGGTTCAAACTCTATCTCGAAAATGACCCGACAGAACATAATACACTAGAATTTCTAACTCCACCAATGTCAACCAAAATCAGCGAACAGCCATGAAAAAAATAAATATCTCAGAAAATAGCCGTTGAAACCATAATCCCACCGTTGGATCTAAAGATCACTGGGTCACGAAGCTTTCTACAAAATTTCACTCAGATCGGAATACGTTTTAAGGTTCAAACACTGTCTCGAAAATAACCCGACTGAAAATTTTACACTAGAATTCACTTACGTGTAGTAGAGTTCGTTTTAGTGTAGTAGAGTTCGTTTTAGTGTAGTAGAGTTCAGTTTAGTGTGATAGAGTTCACTTATAGCTTAGTAGAGTTCATCCATAGCTTAGTAGAGTTCATCCAACGTGTGGTAGAGTTCATCCAAACTCTACCATTACTATGGTATAGTTCGTCCAATGTGTAGTAGAGTTCAACCAACGTGTAGAAGCAAAATCAAAATATCTCAGAAACTAGCCGTTGAAACCATAATCCCACCGTTGGATCTAAAGGTCACTGGGTCACGAAGCTCCCCGCAAAATTTCATTCAGATCGGAACACGTTTGAATGTTCAAACACTATCTCGAAAATGACCCGACGGAAATCTAACTCTACCAAGCACACTTTAACTCTACTAGCCTGAAAATCTAACTCTACCAAGCACACTTCAACTCTACTAGCCTGAAAATCTAACTCTACCAAGCACACTTCAACTCTACTAGCTTGGAAATCTAACTCTACCAAGCACACTTCAACTCTACTAGTTTGGAAATCTAACTCTACCAAGCACACTTCAACTCTACTAGCCTGAAAATCTAACTCTACCAAACACACTTCAACTCTACTAGCCTGGAAATCTAACTCTACCATATTGCACTCTGTTAGCGTGGTAGAGTTGATCGCTTACGTGGCAGATTTCATTAATAGTATTTTCGTAATTATATTTTTTTTCCTCATTACAAAATGGTAAAATGGTATATAATAAATTAAAAAAACTATTCTAGTAATTTACAAACATTTGCTCTATTTCAATAATTAACACTTAATTTCGCTCTAATCTAGCAAATCACCCCTAATATAAAAGAAAAGAGAAAATTAGTGCCACCAATCTGTCTCTGACATTGTTTTACAACAAGAACATAGCCAAAATCATGTCTTACTTTTTCCTACATCTCCTGTTCGAAGCCAAGAAGACAATAAAACCAAAGACCAAAATTACAGAGATAATATGACTCTTGCAGCCACAAAATAGGAACAATGGCTTCCATCAAACTGATTTAATCAAAGAAGATTATCATCATCATCATCATCTCATCTCATCTTCCTCTCCCATTGAAGAAGACTCCCTTACAATACACTAAAACCAGACAACAAACTTCAAATCTTCCATATGATCATGAGGCTTCTCCTTATGTACATCATTTTCGAATATATTCTTTATTTTCTTCGTTTTTGGTTTCACTCCTCTTTCCAGATTCGACCCGTCACTCTCAACTTGAGTTCTTGCCTATCACCTCCAGAGAAGTAGAGTGCGAGGTTTCTTGGGATAATGAGTCCGTCTTGACTGTCCCGCACTTTCCTGTGACTGTCACGGATACTTCTAGGGATCCCTTGCCATGTTAGTTTACGTCCGTGAGCTCCTACTTCCAAGCTGTAACTGAACTTCTTCGCCTCATTCTCATCTCCCATGAAACGAAGGAATGCCATGTACACTGGAGCCATTCCCAGCTGGAACGCCTCAAAATGTAAACAAAACTGTCTCCCAAAACAGTTGAACACCTGGAAACAAAATTTTAAAACGGAGAAGCAAGTTATAGTGTAAAGTAAAAAGTATTAGAAAACTAGGATCAAAATGAGCCAGTAGAATCAAAAGTATATTGAGAAAAATTGGACTGATGAAGAGCAGCAAAGTGGAAACTAGATATACAAGGGAGTTTGCCTGCGCTAATTGTAGAGGACTGTGAACCTAAGCCTTCTGCTTATGAAGGCATATTGAACAATTTCAAAAAATTTATAGGCAAAATAAGAATAATACAAATAGCTTCCACTAAAAGATCAGAATCTGGAGATCCAAATAGTTCCTAATTCAAAGAATCTAATATATATTTTGAGGAAGAGGGCTTAGGAAAAGTTCATGTTTGAGGATAAAGAGGGTAAGAGGTGTATGTAACGTAATTCATATGATGATATATAACTACAACCTACTAGCATTTCATTTGAAAAAAATCACCTGAATCAGGCTTCAAATTTGAAACTTTTATTGATGAAAGCATTTCAAAACGAGAAAATTTTACCGTAAGCATCCATGTAGCATTTTCGACTTCATGTGGATTTGATTTTACATAACGGTGGTTGAAAGTGCATCCGTCATGCATATCTACTTTATGATCATCTTTGAGATGAACAACAAGTGTGGGGATATCACCTGTAACCGAACACTCAGAGCCAGCATAAGGACAAGTGTAAGGCCTAAATCTGCAATGCTGCTCATGCTTAAGCTTGCTGTAGTAAGGGAAAATGTCATGACACCCCAAATTTTGGTATCGGCATGGAACTTCCAATGATTCTGCAACTTTCTCAAGAGCTAAACATCTTATGTTACCCAGCTCATAGCGACATGTAGGGCATGTGTTCTGCACTCTAACTTTGCAGTTTGAGCATAACGTGTGGCCATTTGGACACTGTAGAATTAAAAATTGTTAAGAAGATGTAACATTGCCATTACAAATCTTTTTTCTGACAATATGTTTCTAACCTGGTGAATTGGAGGGTACATTAAATTTGTACATACAGGACATTCAAGAAGCTCATAAACACCATTGTTTGAATGGATCCCATATTTTCCAATTCCTGCACTACCTGGTTTTGTAGGTTTGTTATTATTAATTTCCACTTTGGCTGTTTTAACCTCGTAATCCATTCCCGTTGAATTAGATTCCAGGACTTCTTTCAAAGCACTGCCTCCAGGAGCCATAGTGTCCCTAATTCGATAAAATGAAATGCCCTTGTTTTTCACTTGAACCAGATGAATTACTCCTTTTGGATCTATTTGTTATCCTGCAGGAGGACAAAAAAATCATAACCAAAGATAAGTTTTTAGGATTGACATGTCAAGTTAAACAAACATATCAAAGAAAAGCTTATACACATTGATCAAAATCGAGGGAAAAAAAAGAAAGAAAGATTTAGAGGCTGATACTTATTTCACTTAGTCTTTACTTTATTTCCGGATTTTGCTAGCTTCCAATGCAAAAAAAGAACATAAATACCGAAAGAGGAACAGACATTTGGAGGAAAAAACATTTAATGCACTTTCAGATAGGTAATAAAGCAATAGGCCTCAAGCTATGAAGAATGCTAAAAGCTAGACCTTTGCACATTCCAATGACTTAACAGTTAAACAGTCATCAATCACAGAACTATCAAACATCAAAAAAGAAAATTTCAGAAAACAAATAAGACCTCTTCCCTTTGCAGACCATTCATTTTAATCTGAACTATAAACAGAAACATACACATAATGGATCCAACTGGTACAAGAATCAATCAATCTAACCTATGAAAGCCTAGCAAAGATCGTGCAGGCAAAGGTTTCAATTTTTACAATTGAAACTTCTAAACCAGGTTTAAACAAAGATTATACAGAGAAAAGGTGTTTAAAATGCAAACCCCAATATAAAAAATCTCGACATTATGCGAAACAATTTCAAACAATCCAACTTAAAACCAAACGATTCAAAGACAAGCAATGGTTTTTCAAAAAAAATCGATATCTTTCAACTTTTCGAGATATGTTTTCCCCCAAACACAAGCTAGATTCGTCCCCACGATGCCTCCAGATAAATAGGTAAAGCAAAAACCCGAAAACCAATATCGAAGAATCCGGTGATTCTCGATCTTTTTGTATATTTCGATTTCAAAAAAGAAAAAGTAAATCCAAAAGAAGGAGAAGAAGTTACCCGGAAGAAATTTCCAGCTTGATGTTCGTGTGTTTGCTTGAGATTCAAATTGAGAGAAGAAATGGAGAGATTTCGTTTGAAAACTATCTGGGGATTACTCAGAAAGGAAAAGAGAAGGGAGGAGACGGAGGAGGAAGCTGGTTGTGTCCTGTCTTGTTCGTATCGGTGAAAGCCATGAATGGTGGTGGTCTCTGTTTTGTCTTTATTCCCACTTTTAAAAACACCGAATCACAATTCACGAAGGTGGTTCCTTTTTAAAAAAATTAATTTATCGCTTAATTACAAAATTAGTTAATTTTATTTTGTACTATCTTCATAATTATTAGTACTAATTTCCCATTATAGTGACTTGCAACGCTCAATTACCTTCATTTTATATTATTTTCAGATATTTTTCATTTTTTCCTGATTTTTTTTAATACTTGCATCAAAAAATTTAAGCAAGTCTTTGTGGATTTATGAGTAAAACAAAAAGGAAAAGGAACAGTAGATTAACTTGCAGGTAAGACTTTGAAATAGACTACAACTAAAAGTCAATTTATATTGAGATACAAAATTAACCAATAAACCAATTTAAAATTAAAATATCCTCATTGGCTCGAGTTCGTGCATCAAATAATGCGACGACGCTCGTTTCCCGCAAATCATCATTTGAGTTGTTTTTGTGTTCTTCATTTAAAAAAAAAATCGTTTTAACCGATTATATACATGTTTGATTTTCAGAATTCGTCAAATAATTATTCAGTGATATGTAAAGAATAATAAATAAACACGTAATAAACTCAGTTAAGCAGAGTGATTAAATAAAAAGTGATATAATTTGGCAGGATTTGAAGCTTAAATAAGCCAGAAGAATCCAAAAAGATTTACAAATTATAAATGATGAAAGCCTGATATTGGTGGAAAATGTCTATATTGTGGGGTTTATTTTCCTTTTCTCCCAAATCCCCTCGTGTGAATGTATTTATGCTGTGTTATTTTTCTGTTTATTGTAAAAACATAAAATAAGGTTTTTGGTATCTAATCAGAAGCAAAATAAGTGAAAGAAAAAAAAACATATGAAGTGAACAGAATAATAGACGTGTCGGATGTTTCTGTGTGCATGTGACATGTATTGTACTCTGCTCAAAGTATTTTGGCTTTTTTCCTAGATATCATATACTCTTTCTATTATAAATTATAAACCTTTTTACTTAAAAATGCGTTTATTATAAAATTAAATATATTTTAAAAATAATTATTTAGTATATAAGTTGACCAATCATAAAAAACTATTACAGAATTTGAATAATTTCTATACATAAAACATTAAATTTTACTTAAGAAGATACAAAAAATCTCCTTAAATAATTTCAGGCAAAATCTAGCAATAGGAAGAAAGAACTACATCTAACTAATGATCAATTGCCTAATATTTTGGTTTTTTTTCCCTAGATATCATATACTCTTTCTATTCTAAATTATAAAAAGGTGTTTATTAAAAGTTAAATATATTTTGATAATAGTTATTTAGTAGATAATAATCTTAGGACATAAAAAAAAAATTTTAAATAGATAAAAAAGCAAAATATCTTATAAAAAAAATCAGAGATATTACATAAATTATGAAGTGAGAGTATTACTAAATATTAATATGTGTAATAATGTTTTTTAAAAGAAGAAAAACATATTATCTAGAAGTTCTTTAAATAAATAATTTTTTGAATTTAGCTAAAAAATAATTAAATATAGTTTCAAAAGAGAAAAATCTTAACTAGAAAATAATTTTCCATATCTTATGTTATTTGTATATATTTACTTATTTCATATTCTTAATATAAAAAAATTATTAAAATTAATCTCTATATTAACACAAGTATCTATGTAATTTCATAACTATGAAAACAATCAAAAGTTCATTAGGATTCTCAAAAAAATTCAAAGATAGTTTGCTATTGGTTGCATAAATAAACAAACAGGTTAACATAATAATTAAATAATTGTTTATCATTTTTTGGAATGATTTGGACATGATTGTATTTAGATACGGTTTATAATTTGATTTTCTTTTCATCTCAATTGTTTATTTTGTATAGGTTTAATAACATCAACCAAATAATAACACAAAAATTTAAAACGGCATGTTACATATAATTTTTTATATATTTTCTTATAAAATTGTAAATAAATTATAATTTAAGATATGTAAATTTTTGTTTAACTAATAAATTTTAATATTATTTTGTTAAAGTTACTTTTTAACAATTTTTTATTAATAATTCAAACACCCATAATCTTGGTTAAGGGTACAAAATTATGATTCATGAGATGACTATTTTGCATATTGGGTAATGATTCAAAAAACATGAATACAATGAAACACCCATATCTTTATATAGTTATATATAAAGTAGAATGTTTCAAATTTACTCATTAACATGATTGTTCTACGTGTGAAATCCGACGATCATAAATTTTCTATATTTATCTATTAAATAAAAGAAGATAAATATACTGTATTATAGAATTTTAAGAAGATTACTAAAAGGTGGGAAGCAAGAAATAAAATTTTGAAAAAATATAAGTAAAAATGTATTTGTTCGTAAAACTTCAAATAAATTATAATTTGAGATATGTAAATATTAATTTAATTTATACTTTTGTATATTGTTCATAATTATTTTGACCTAAATAAACATGATTATTCCACGTGTCCAATTCAACGATAAAAAATATCTATAATATAAAAGGACTCTTATTCCTAATATAAAAAGGATTATTAAAATTAATATCTATATAAACACAAGCATGTAGACAATCTAATAACTAAAAAAATATGACTTATTCATTAGTTCTCTCAAAAGCTTTCAAAGATATTTTGTTATTGGTTGCATCAATAAACAGGTAAATAATTCAAATAAATATTTATCAATTTTTAGAAAGGTTTACATATGATCGTATTTATATATGGTTTATAATATGATCTTCTTCTCATCTGAATTTTTTAATTTTGTATAGGTTTAATAACATCAACAAAAAAATGAACAGAAAAGTTCAAACAACACAAGTTACGTAACGTTAGATCAATTAACCAAAAAATATTTGCATCATCGAATGGTGGTACATCTTACTAAAAAGTGGGAAGCAAGAAATAAAATTTTGAAAAAGTATAAGTAAAAATGTCTCTC
>JAKUCM010006354.1:0-30997 GCA_023374145.1 Lepidium sativum
GAGAGAGAAATTTTATAATCCTTATTGCAATCTTGCATATTTAAATTACAAATTTTGATAAGATTTCCTTCATATTCCCAAACTTTCATAATAGAATGACGCACAAAGCC
Organism: Lepidium sativum; assembly: GCA_023374145.1. Taxonomy (NCBI): domain Eukaryota; kingdom Viridiplantae; phylum Streptophyta; class Magnoliopsida; order Brassicales; family Brassicaceae; genus Lepidium; species Lepidium sativum. The sequence continues at coordinate 111 of JAKUCM010006354.1, forward strand.
TTGAATAGTATTCTTTTGTTGTAAAATATTTAAGTTTTAGATTGATAACAATATTATTTTCGAATAAGAGAAAAAATATAAAAGTTATTCCATTTTCATCGAGTAAGAGAAAGTTCTTTCCTATAAGCTCATTTTTAACTTAAAATTCTTACTTCCCATTTTCTTAAAACACGTACCACCGTGTAATTCATCAGAATTATTATTAAATTTATTATGTACTATATGGATAATTTTTTTCAAAATTTTTTTTTATTTTAAGTTAAATCTTATTATAAGAGATTTTTTATATTACTGTAACTAAACTTTAATTTACAATAGAATAAAGATAAAGAACAATGTTACAATCTAGAATTCAAAAAAAAAAAAAAAAAAAAAGGAATTCAATTGACTTTCATACCAAAATTATTATTAAAGCTGATTTATCTAACTAACCACTTATTTTTTATCGGATCTAATTAACATTATTTTGAAATATGAATATATTATTAGGTTTTGTTTTTTTTTGGGTTGCAAAGAGGTTTAATGGATGAAGAAAAAAGAAAAAAATTTAGGTAATTACGCAAATCTGTTTTTTTTTTTGTCAACTCGCAAATCTGTTTAGTAAAAGAGAGAATTGTACTTTTACAAAAAAAAGGAATTGTATATATTAAAACTTAGAAAAATACCAAAAGAATAAGATTTACGATGGACATATTCCTCCTGTAATCTAGCTGAAAATATTTTAGATAATTATCTCTATAACTAATTTTAAAATAATTAATAAATTGAAAGTATTTCTAACCGTAACTAAAATTTATTTGTCAATATTTACTTTTATCAACAAAATATTTATATCAGCTTTATCGTTAAAAGGTTCTTATATAGATTTTACTAATTTTCAAACAAATCGTAAATATTATAAGAGAAAAGAAACTAAGATAAACACTGATCGTATATAGATTTTACTAGTACTTTATTATTTGTCTACTCATCTGCATCGAACTACTTCAAGGTAAACAAGTAAATAGTTAAACTTAAGTATTTTATTATTTTATGTTATCATTTGTAAGATGGACATGTATCATCTTCTGAAGTGTCTTACGATATATAGAATATGTAAGATATGGTTATATTCTGATCTCAATTTTTTTTTAAATAATTTGTTTAGGTTATTACGATTGATAAGGAACGAAAACATGAACAAAAGAAAAACAAGGTATAATGAATGATGATCAGATTGCTGAGATGAATGATGATCAGATTGCTATCATTGGAAAGATACTTATTGATATTGATGAACCTCATATTCGGTTGAAAGAAGATACACTTCAAACATGGGTCAACAAACTATATATGATATATATGATTCATTATCTAATGTTATATTTTGAAAATATAGGGTTCTGAATTAACAGCTATACAACTTAGAAACTGGTAATTTTTTTTTATTTTTATGCTCTTAAACAATTCGAGAAACACTTTCATCTAATAAATAAATATATTGCAGGATAAACAATAGAAGATCAAAAGTAGGTAAGATTGAAAATCAGCCAAATTCATAAGTTTAAGAATTGAAAGCTTCGGGAGAACATTGCAGAAAATATAAGATCTCAAGAAGATTATAATGGCACTCCATCACAAATAGAAAATATTGAAACAACTCAAAATAATCATATTATAGATCCTTTAGAAGATGTTCCACACAAAAGACGTCTAAACGAGATATGTATTATATAGTTTAAACCATTTTAATATACTAATTACATCTATAAAATCTACAAGAAACTATCATTTAAGTTACATATATGTTATTTCTCAACTGAAAATTATGTTTTTCAATATAAAGGTTTTTCTATAAATAAAAGAAAGCAGATAAAAAATCTGTGTGGTTTTTGTTGTATTGGAAATAATAATAATAATAATGTAAGAGATTTAATAAACCCTAATTATTATCAACTAATGGTGCTGAATTATGCTTCGATAATTCAAAATTATTTTTGACTGTATAGTTTTTGTTATATAGGAAATAATAATGACTAAAAAATGAGTTGGTGACATGTTCATACTATGAAGGTTTAGTGTGGAAGTCCGAAAGGGTAAAACAAAGTGGAAAAGAAATGAAGTTTTGATTTGTTGTCAACAAGGACGAGTTGTTCTACCACGAACTTGAGAACCTCCAGATTTCTTAGATAACTTATTATCACAATCACCAATGTTTCGAAAGCTTATACGATTATATAATTCAATGCTTGCTTTTACATCAATGGGAGGCAAAATTGATCACAATATCAATTTAGGAAATGGTCCTTATACTTTTCGTATGCATGGTCAGAATTACCACCTAATTGGACCACTACTACCGCTTGAAGGAGATATACCCCTTTTTGCCCAGCTATACATATATCATACTGCTCATGAAATCCAAAACCGTCTCAATGCATTTGCAAAAGGAAAAACAAATGAGGTAGAAAAAGTTGTTTTGAGCAAATTAATTGAAATGATTGACAAATACAACAAGTTAGCTAAAGTGTTCTGAATGGATAGGGATAGACACAAATCTGGAAAACCTGAAGAATACTCAATTAGATTAATTAAAAATAAAAGTCGTGGTAAACAATTTGACCTTCCAAAAGGAGATGAGATTGCTGGACTTATTGTAGGGGACATTTCTACACCAAATTGTGAGAGATATAATAGTGCATCCTAGAATGGAAAACCCACAACGGATAAGTATTCTACATTCATCTTACATGTCACTACAATATCCTTTGTTATTTCCATATGGAGAACAAGGCTATATTGAAAGTCAATTCCATATAATTCAAATGGAAATACAACTATAGAGAATATTATGCATATCAACTGCAAACCAGATTAACATCTCTAGGAACCATAATCCGTTCAGGTCGTCTTTTCCATCAATATGTGGTTGATGCTTACTGCAATTGAGCAAGAACGTTTAAATTTGCAAATCTGAAGTGGGAAGAAGTGAATGATCATATAAAAAAGGCCAATAACGAAAATACAAATGATATACCTGATATTGTGTGTCGTGTATTCAAAATAAAATTAGAAGAACTTCTTAAAGACCTTCAAGATGGTGTTTTCTTTGGCCCTATCACAACATGTAATAATATAACAATTCCTTATAAATCTTAAATTTTATACACACAATTGAATTTCAGAAACGCGGTCTTCCTCATGCACATATACTTTTATGGCTATAAGACTCCAAACTAAATCCAAATCCGGAAGATATTGATAGCTTTATTTCATCTCAGTTACCTGACAAAGAGGCTAATCCAGAAGGTTTTTTATTCGTCGAACAATTTATGATGCATGGACCATGCATGCATAAGTGTATAGAAATAACAAATGCACAAAAAAAATTCCAAGACCGACATGACAAATGTTAATGAAGATGGCTACATTACCTACCTTAGGAGATGTGATGAAACAAAATTTGCCATGAAAGGAGATACAAAGCTTGATAATAGCTTCGTTAAGCCACACAACCTTATACTCCTAAAAAAACAAAGCTCACATCAATGAAGAATGGTGCAATAGGTCATATGCTATAAAGTATCTATTCAAAGATATCACAAAAAGAGTAGACATGGCAATCATGAAGATCGAGAAAAAAGTAGATAAAAATACACAAGAAAATGAATCACAAGAAGAGATCAATGAGATAAAAAAATATCTCGAAAGTCATTACATATCTGCATGTGAAGCTACTTGGCAAATATTTTCATTTGGCATACATGAACAAAAACTTGTAGTGACAAGACTACCATTACACCTACTAGACCAACAAAGAATCATTTATCCTGAAGGTAGTAATCTACAAAACATTATCTCAAAAGATGGAATTGAAAAAACAATGCTTACAGAATGGTTTCAGATGAAAAAAAGTGTCTGAAAGCAAAGAAACTGACGTATATCCAGTGTCCTTCAGAATTTGTGTGAGATCTAGATGGAAAAACATGGTCACCAAGAAAACAAAGTTTCAGCATAGGAAGAATAGTGAACATTCATCCAAGTGCAGGAGATTTATATTATCTGAGAATGCTGGTAAACATAATGAAAGGTCCAACAAGTTTTGATGATTTACTAACAGTTGATAATGTTAAGCATACATCATTCAAATGAGCATGTTATACAAAAAGATTGTTGAATGGTGATTCAGAGTGGAGGGAAGCTATGGACGAAGCAGCCCAATATGCATATCCTTCTCAGCTTCGACATCTCTTTGTGACACTATTACTTTATTGTGAATTGAGTAATCATTTTAGTCCATGGGAGCATTGTTGGCGTCACTTAGCTGAAGACATACCTTATAAGCAAAGAAAGGCATTCAACTTCATTAATCAACAATTTTTGATGAAGAACTACAAAATTATACACTTATGGAAATAGAGAGAATTCTATCACAAAATGATAAATCATTTACTGTTTTTGAAGACATGCCAAATCAAAACAATGAACTGTTGAAAAAATTAGAAACTCTATGCTTAAAGATGAAACAAGCTACAATAAACGTGAAGAAGAGGAAGAACATAACAGACTAATATTGATTTTCCTCAAAGTGTATGATGAGCAGAAAAAAGTGTATGATGTTGTCATCAACTTAATTGACCATAAGAAAGGAAAACTAATTTTCCTCAATGGACCAGGTGTATAAAAAAGTCATTACAAAATTACGATCAGAGGGAAAATAGTATTACTAGTTGCTTCATCTGGAATTGCATCAACACTTTTACCTAATGGCAGAACTGCACACTCCCGATTCAAGATTCTAATAGATCTTCATCAAGACAGTATGTGTAACATTAGTCGTAGTTCCATGCTTACAGACTTACTTGAAAAAACAGATCTCATCATTTGGGATGAAGCGCCTATGTGTCATCGATTTGCTATGAAGCTTTAGATAAGAGTTTGATATATGTACTTTCAATGGTAGATCTAGATGCAGAAAACAAACTTTTTGGCGAAAAAATAGTGCTTCTTGGTGGTGACTTTAGACAAATTCTGCCAGTAATACAACAAGGCACAAGACAAGACATTGTTATGGGAACAATCAACCGTTCATATTTATGGAACTATTGCTCTATATATACTCTCCATAAAAATATGAGGTTGCATCAAACAGAGAAAGATTTTTAAAAGTGGATATTAGGTATAGGTGATGGCACAACACCTAAACCAGCAAAATATATAGTTTCAAATGATGAAATTAACATAGTAGAATTAGATAACAATCTCTCTTACAAAGCAATAGAGATCATGTGGAATGCATTGCAAAATCTACATATCAAGATTTTGAGGTTCATTTTAAAGACAAAGATTATCTAATTGAGCGAGCAATTCTTACTACAAGAAACGATACAGTAGATGAAGTGAATGGCTACATGTTGTCATGCTTAAAAGAAGAGCAAGAAGAGTATTTTAGTTCTGATAACATTTGTGATGATGGAGAAGAAGTGGCAAATAAACATATTCTTTACCCCACATAGTTCTTGAATACACTCAAATTTTCAGGTATTCCAAATCACAAGCTACATCTCAAGACAAGTGCACCAATTATGCTACTAAGGAATATAAATTAACGAGAAAGACTTTGCAATGGTAGGCATGAGGATTATTGAAGCCAAAATACTAAGTGGAACTTATGTGGGAAAACGAGTTCTTATTCCTCACATAAGTCTCACTCCACCAGATGCAAAATGGCCTTTCAAATGAAAAAGACGTCAATTTCCTATACGAGTTTGCTATGCAATGACTATCAACAAAAGTCAAGGACATAGTTTGACTACAACTGCATGATTTAAGATTCTAAACATTGGGACAAATAACTACGATGATAGCGTTATACAAAAAATTGTATATAAAGAGGTTTTTAATAACATATGATCTTTAGACATAAGACTTTGACATATGATAAAAGAAAGAGAATTATAAACCAATTATAGGTAAGGTCCACATTGAAGAAAAATTTACTACCAATTTATATAATAAAAGCAAGCAAATATCAAATTAAATAATATGAGACAGTTAATAAATTAAATAATACAAGACGGTCAAAAAACATATTGGAAAAGTGATTCAGCAATATAAGTTATTAACATAGGAGTAAATTAGTAAATTACCTGTTATTTGCATCACTCTTTATAGATTATCCAAGATACTCGATCTCTTGAAAACACAAAGAGAACCAAAAATGTGAAAGTTTAGAAACAGAGAGAAATTAGCAGTCTCAAAGAGTGAATGGCTAAGATAGACAAAAACCACCAAAAAAATTATATTTAGATAGGATAGAACGTTACTAAGAAGTCAAAAGCTTGAAGTCTATGACATTTGGAGCTTCCAAATAAAAAAATACTATTAAACTCAAGATCTCACTTGAATATTGTTCATGATAGTTCTGAAGAAACTCAAAAATATATACCTGGCTTTTGAACCGTTTTTACGAAACTCAATGGACTGATGCAATATCAAAACATTTGTTGATCTGAAAAAACCATTATAGCATTCTCTGTATGAGTACAAATGCCTTTATGAGAAAACATAAAAAATTAATCGTACCAATGAATCATGAGCTTAATCGTAAAACTCAACCTTTGACCAATGATATGTCTGGTTTCTTCTGTTTGTCGGGTTTTCCTGTCTTTGTCGGATTTGGATCTAGGTTTTCAAATATTATAAGATTTGTTGTAATCTTTGAATTTAGCAAGTAATTATCGAAATTTTGTTTCAATCTTAGAATGTTGGTTCATTAGTATGTGGTAGACGCTGTAAGAATCAGTGACTTTGTTCAAAAGTTGTGTATATGTGTTCATGATTGAATGTGTAGTAGACTTTGCAAGTTTTATGGTAGACGCTTATACTTGTTAATGATTTGGACTGCGTGAGTTAAGGTTTAGTAGAATTTGCAGACAGTGTGGTAGAGTATGGTTATGGATTGGTAACCTTTATATTTAGTATAGTATACTATGTTGGTAGACTTGATCTTGTTTTCTGGGTGGTAGGCTCTGGTATGAATCAATGACCAATGACAGAGTAATAGACTTTCTCTTAGCCGTTTTTAGATTTTAGTAGACTTTATGGGATGTGTGGTAAACCTTATGCTTGTTTGATAGACTTCTATGGATGTGTCTATGTGTTCATGATTTGGACTTTTAAATTGAAGGTATAGTAGACTTTGCAAGTTTTGTGGTAGAAACTTTTAAATTGAAGGTATAGTATGGTTATTGATTTTTTTTTCTGTGTGGTAGACTAAATTTGATTTATTTCTGTCTCTTTTTGTTTGAACTGAACACCTATGGCAGCGGGAAAAAACTACCCTATGAGGTTTTATCGAGAAGATGTAGCGGGATTGATAAAGAAGAGCATTAACCATCATAGTCGTCTAAGTGAGCTTGTGAATATGATGAGAGGTATTGGGGAAGATGCTTACACTGACATCGAGCAAAATTCGTCTGTAGGAGTGTTTTTTAAGCTTGCAGCTGCGGATTACAAATGGACTGGAACAGGGAGTATGAGACGTGGCATTGCAACAGATATTAGCAAATAAAATTAAAATGAAAAGGGAGTATGAGATGTGGTACTGAGTGGGTAATCGACCTATTCGGTTTTCCTTGAATGAGTTCGAGGAAATTACGACTCTTAATTGTCAACTACCGCGTGAAGAAGATACAAGTCTTGCTAGTGGGGATTTGTGGACCGAGATGGGCTTAATACATACTTTTTCGGATCTGAAAAGGGTGTTGAAAGGTTGTAGGCAATGGACTTTCGAGAAGAGAAAGATTGTTGGATTGCTACTGATCTTGTATGTGGGTATCTATGGTATTCACCCTAACAGTAGGCTCCCTTTTTTTTGCTGGAAAACTGGTCATGGATCATGTTAGGTTTGAGAGATATCCATGGGGTAGAGTTGCATTTGAGCAACTGAGTCAACTGTAAGCGGCGGAGAGAGGTGTAAATCAGCAAGCCTTCCAAGATTTTGCAGTGGAGAATTGGTGATAGGCCTGCGTTGGTAAAAGTACCTTTCTTTCTAACAGTTGCAGCTCATTGGGAAGTGAACCAGATGGACGTTCACAACGCATTCCATCATGGTGATTTAGCGGAAGAGATGAAGCCAAATCCCTCTGTCCAAGTGACTGAGCTGAAGCTTTTCAGGGAAAGGGTCATTTCTGAGTGAATCAAGAGAAGATGCTCTAAATGACCAGAATTAGTTCGTAAAATTTGTGAAAAGTGTCGACTAATCCGTGAACAGACCTCCTTTTCTTTTAGACGACCGAGAAGAAGAAGCCAAGATTACTCTCGAACAAAGAAGGAAAGAGGGTTGTGACTCAAATGGATCGTTGAAAGACTGAGTCTAGAACTTGGTTGAAGACTGGCAGGGGAATCGACCCATTTTTTCAGATGATTTGTGGACGGACTGATTTTCTTTTAGGACTGCTAGAAGGACTGGAATGCTAGCCGACTGGTGGGATGAAAGGATTTGGCGCTGACTCAAAGGTACTGAAAGAACTCGATGACCTTGTGCAGTAAACCCCCTACGGGCGGTCGTCCGTCGTCGTAAAGTATACTAGTCTCAGAGCTGCACAGTTAACAAATGCTTCATACACTATCCATGGGCTTGTGCATGCTGATCTAATATGGGAATATGAGTCCATTCCAGGTCTAGGTGAACTTTGTGGTCGAAGAAAAGAAGGGGATATTCCACTTCTACGATGGTCATCATTGAATAAGCGTGGACTAGGTATTGAAGACATCATTGATTATGATATAGACAACACTGATGATCATAAGGTAATGTCTTACCTTGTAGACTCTGATGTTAGGATTTATAACTATGTAGTAGACTTTAATTATGTATGATATAGTTTGTTGGTAGACTTCAAGTTGGTTTAGTAGAAGTTTCAGCGAATTTCTATGGAATGTCAAGTAAACTTTGGATATGTGTAGTAGACTTTTGTCTGATAGACTATGTAGGTAGCCTTGTGATCTGTTTAGTAGACTTTCAATATGTATAGTAGACTGATAGACTTTTAATAACAATGTATTTTTTATGTAAGTTCGCGTGAAGAACCTATGCTTGAAGCCTGCTGAAGATATGAACCCCATTTGGGCCGACAATGTTGCTGATCCAAGGGTGGACAATATGATTCAAGACATATTGGAAGACACATTAGATGAGTCATTTTGGAACAGAAGTCCACCACGAGCTGTTGCGATGACAAGCAACATGAAGAGGAAGGTTGATTCCCATAGCAAGGAAAGGAAATCCAAGCAACCAAATCCAGGAGTCCAAGTGAAGGAGGGTGAGAAGAAGAAGACGATTGAAAGGACAAAGGATAAGGGAAAAACTCTAGAGTGTAAGGAAATAAATTTTCCTACTTGTATGGATTTGAAACTACGCAGTAAACTTTAACTGCCTATGGTAGATTCTGTCGGTTGACTTAAAGTCTATTTAGTAGACTTTCAAACGTATTTCTAAAAAGGTTTCGGTAGACTTCGAATATTTGTAGTAGACTATAGGGTGGTAGACTCTGTGGGTAGCCTTCTGAACTTTGTAATAGACTTTGAAGATGTGTAGTAGACTTTGATTATTTATGGTAGACTTATAATATTTGTTATATTCCAATAAGTGTTTTGTTATGGTGTTCAGGACGATGAAGATGAAGTCGATATGAGTATAAGTGTGAAAGAATTTAAGAAGGCAAAAGAGAGAGAGAAAGAAAGGTTGTTGGAAAAGAAGTGGATAAAGAAATATGGAGCCATGAACAAAGCGGAGGAAAAGGGCACCATCATGACGATGCTTCAGATATTGACCTCAGCATTTGAGGTGATGTGAACTGAGCAAACCACGATGTCTGAGCGGCTGCTTAAGATAGAAGAAGGTAGATGTGAGCAATCAAAGATCAATGAACGTCTTCTTAGTCTTGTTGAAAAAAAAATAGACGCACCAAAGATGCTTGACATCATGTCCTTGGAGTCACCCAAACAGAAGCATCATGTTGATAGTGGAAATGAGACTAATGGTGGTGGTGGTCGCCGTGACGTAGCTGCAGTACATGGTTGTGGTTCAGATGGAGTGGTTGTGGATGATGATGTGGATGTTGGTGTGATAGATGATGTGGCTGGCCATGCAAAGGAGACGGTATGTAAGGAACTTTTTCCATTAAACGTACCGATGAAAATTTCGTACATGTGTGTACAACGTTTGAAGTGCGATAGACATCATGATCGTTTGTTGTGCAACTAACTGAATTGTAGTAGACTTTATTAGTAGACTTGCACAAAAAATGGTAGACTCTTGAATTTTTTTTAATAGACTTCCAATAATAGTTTGGTAAAGTTTCATCTATTATATGGTAGACTCTTGAATTGTTTATTCCTTGAAATTGACACTTGGTAGACTTTCATTTATTGTATGGTAGACTTACAAGTTAATTGTTTTCCAAAAGTGGATTGTCGAGACACAAGAAACGCCTGACCCTACCTTCCCATTATCCAAAATTGTCTAAAACATGTTGTATACCAAAAACAACATAAAGAAATCCCTTGAGAACACACACGACAAAGGAACAGTGGTTGACTTAACTCTTTCAAAGTACACCCAAATGGACATCATTAACCTAACAGATGAAATGGAGTCAAGGCTTTTAGACATAAAATTAAAAGCTTTAATGTTCCCAGCCTCGAAGACATACATTTACATGGAAGACTACCTACCTAAACACACGCGTCAACAAACCCTTGCTGCTAACTAGGTAGACTATGATGTAGTTTAATTTGAAGACTTTGTTTACAGTATGGTAGACGTAGTTTTGGTAGACTTTGTTTACAGTATGGTAGACGTTGTCCACAATATGGTAGACATAGTTTTGTATACTTTGTCAACATTCTAGTAGATGTTGTCAACTAACTAGTAGACTTTGTCAATAGATTGATAACCATTTTTGCTTGTAACAGTTATCCCCTTTCAAAGGAAGTTCGGTTGTTAGGCGTATTATGAAAGGTACGGTTGCTTCTCCAACGATCTATGATCCCTTTGGCACCATAAAGAGGAATGAAATTTTAAAGTTGTGTGACCTTATCCAGCAAAAACTGTAACTGCAATGTAGTACTTTGAAAATATAATTTTTACTTATAATACATCTCATTTGTTGTATATGGTTACGCGCATATGTAGTGAGTACACGATTGATGAACAAAGCATTGTAGCGGATTACTATCTTTGATTGAAGATGCCTAGACCAAAATGGCCTGAGAGTCAATATGGATGGCTAAATGATTTGGTAAATGCTCGTTGCGTGAACTTTAGACTGTTTATTTGTATACTTATTTGTATACCTTACATTGGTATACTTATGATCGTTGGGTGAACTTTAGACTGTTTATTTGTTTATTTACACTGTTTTCCTGTAGGATATGTCGACCGGTATGAATCTGCTTTTACAAAGATCATTACAAAAGCCATGTCCATTCAGGACTGATATGATTTCTTTCCTCAATCCACTATTCTGTGGTTTGTGGTGTTTCCAGTACAAAAAGAACTTTGAGGGTAATGAGAAGGCATTTAGGTTCCCCAAAGGCTTTGAAGATGTATTCAATGGGAAATCACCAGCAAACTGTCCCACTAATAAGCAATGGGTCAGAGACGTTGACTACCTCTACATTCCACACAATTTAGATAATCAGCATTGGGTTGCCGTTGAGGTTGATTTCATCAACGAGAGAATCAAAGTATTTGACCCGCTAAAAACATATTGTAAACAGGATGTAGTTATCGCCACATGCAGGTAATTGTGCAATATGTTGGTAGACTTTACGTATAGTTTGGTGACTTTTACTAAGTGTAGTAGACTTTAACATATGATGCAGTATACTTTACATGTATGTGTGGTAGAATACAATTACGTTTAGTAGACTTTACAAGTAACTAAGTAAACTTTAACGTTGTCTAGTACACTTTACATATAGGCTGGTAGATTTTATCTAAAAGTAGTAGACGTTAATTACGTCTAGTAGACGTTTATTAAGTGTAGTAGACTATAAATATGTTTGGTAGACTTTATATGTACATTGGTAGACTTTACATGTACGCTGGTAGACTCTTAAATATTTGGTTCAATTGCTGATGTCTTGTAAGGCGTACTCGAGGATGATTCAGCGGATGATCAGGGATTTCGCACTACCGAATATTAGAAAAAGTATAAGTACAAAGCAATACCCGGTGTATAGGGCCAAGACGTTACCGCAAAACACACAAGGAGGTGATTGTGGAGTTTATACACTTAATTTTATTGAGTGTTTAGCCTTGGGCTGCAATTTCGACGTACTAGATGATAATTATTCCCAGTTCATCCGCATGAAGTACGCTATTGAGATGATGAGTGAGATCCGTGCAGCAGACACAATTTCTTACACTGATCCAGGACCTCGTAGGGGAATATGTGACAAAGCAATTATCACTACAAGAAAACACGCCTTTTGCGATGGCAAAATCCTTTGCAAGGCTGTCGCAATAGGCAAAAAGAAACGCCCTTGCGATGGCCACTTATAAGTCGCAATTTGCGTGTCGCAAACATAGATACGTAGCATGGACGTCGCAAGGTCTGCGAGGGAAAGAATATGTCGCAAACGCCTAGCATAAGTCGGTGTCGCAACAGCCTAGCAGAGCCTGCGACGACCTTGCGGGAGCGCGTCCTGCGACTCTCTTGCAAGGGCGCGACCTGCGACACCCTTGCGAGGGCACGTCCTGCGACAACCTTGCAAGGGCGCGACCTGCGACACCCTTGCGAGGGAACGTCCTGCGACAACCTTGCAAAGGCGCGACCTGCGACACCCTTGCGAGGGCACGTCCTGCGACAACCTTGCAAGGGCGCGTCCTGCGACACCCTTGCAAGGGCGCGTCCTGCGACTCCCTTGCAAGGGCGCGACCTGCGACTACCTTGCGAGAGCACGACCTGCTACGTCCTTGCGACGCCGTTTATAATTTATTTAAAATAAAAAAATTATTTTAAATATTTTAAATATAAATTTAAAATTAAAAAGATTTTTTTCGAATTAAAAATATTTTTAAATAAAAAAGATTACAAAAGATTTTTTATAATTCAGAAATCGTCCGAGCGATCTAAATTTCCCGACCCGGATCCGGTGTCTTCGTCTTCAGCATTGATCTCGGCAAATGCGTCGGCTAGCTCTGGATCCTTCTTGGCGAGTATAGAACACAAACGATCATAGGTCGTGATTTTCTTCTTAGCTTTGGCAAGCTCGGTGTTAGTCCGATCCAAATCTTGGGTCTGACGGTCGACAATTTGCCGCAGGTCACTGGTTGTCGCGGATGACTGCGAGAATCTTGCTGGTGAGATACATTGCTCAATCTTGGACCCAAGAGAACCTGTTCCAAATATTCTCCTTTTTTTACGGGGAGCGATCTAATAAAAGAATAACAATATTAAGTAAGAAGAAAAAATTAAAATGTAGTTTACCTTGGAGTAGATCTGGTTCTTTTGCGCCGTAGATAATCCCCCGGATGCTGAGCTCTCATCACCGCCCTCTTGAGTCAATTCCTGCAACTTCGCAGTGACGTCGTTGTAGAGGTTCTCGGATTTTTTGTCAACCAATTCTCCGGCCTTGTTCCGCTTGGTGATGTACAGAGTGCCTAGGATATCAGGGTGCGTGTCCCCCGATTCTTCTTGCTGTGAAATTGTAAATTATAACAATAATTGTTTAAATAAATGTAAATTATATGTAAAAATATTTACCAGTTTGCGGGCCCGAGCTTTGAACGATGTTCTGCCCGAGCAATGTTTGTGGGGACCGGTCCCATCAGGGTCAGCTAACCGAGCTGCTCGACAGCTTGCACCTTTCTTCTGAGACTTAGGATCCTCCCAGTAGCGAATCAAGCCTTCCCAGACTGAATCTTTGAACCACTGTGGCATTGCCTCGTTGCCCTTCTTCTTCCACTTACTCTTCCAACGACCCACCTGATCGTTCATCGGTAATAGAAACTTCCTAGTGAAAACGTTGCTACAAAAAATAATGTCAAATTATAAGAATGAAAGTGTAAAATTCTTATAAACGAAAAAATAAAATAATGAAATTTTCTTACCGCAAACGTTCTGAACCATCTGTCGATGATGTGGATAGGAGTTTGGCTAAAATTAGCATGCGGTTCCTGGAAATCCCGTTCAAAGATTTCCCGAACCGCCGTAGGCAAATCTCCGTCGTCATCGAACCTACGTTAGTATATTTTTATATATTATAAAATTACGAATAATAAATAACAAAATTTGTAAAATAAAAATAAAATATATTACCACAAAGTCCCCGGTGGACGGTTAGGATGAAGATTAGGGAGAAATTTGTGCACCGGATCTGACAAGATGTCCTCGATTGTCATCCCCGCAGTAGCGTCTGGTGTCAGGTACTGTTGCTCACCGGGACCTCCATGACCAGTATCAGCAACAGGCGAAAACCCAGGGAGAGATCCATAACTGCCACCAGGGATCGGTGGAACCGATCTAGAACCCGATGCAGGAGTCGCCGGAGGTTGCTCACCGACATCCGATAGATATCGCGTGTATGGATTATGAGATCTAGACATCTGGCACGGAAAAAAAATTTGAAAAATAAATCAGATAATTAAATCCGATAATTGTAACACACTTAACTAAATCCGATAATTATCTAATAAATTTGGAGAATTTCCGAAAAATTCCGCAAAATTCCGAAAATTCCTAAAATTCCAAAAATTCCTAAAAATACCGAAAAATTCCTAATAATTATCTAAAAATTCCTAAAAATTATCTAATAAAATACGAAAAATTCCGAAAATTCCTAAAAATTCCGAAAAGTTCCAAAAATTCCTAAAATTTCCGAAACAATTCCGAAAAAATTCCTAAAAATTCCGAAAAAAATTTCATAACTAGATCCGACTTATAGGAGCCTAAATCTAAAATTTCATACCTAGATCTAACTAATTACATCCTAGATCTAAAATTTAAAAATTTGACGAAAAAAAAA
This sequence comes from Lepidium sativum, assembly GCA_023374145.1. Classification (NCBI taxonomy): domain Eukaryota; kingdom Viridiplantae; phylum Streptophyta; class Magnoliopsida; order Brassicales; family Brassicaceae; genus Lepidium; species Lepidium sativum. The sequence goes on from JAKUCM010006354.1 coordinate 15,129, forward strand.
AATTGCTCACAATGAATGGCAAGGAGGAGGGAGAAGGAGGAGATGGCGAGACCTCCGGCGGTAAGTTCCGGCGGCGAGAGGGCAAGAGCGAGACACCGGCGGGAGATAGAGAGAGCGAGAGAGAGAGAGAGAGAGAGAGAGAGAGAGAGAGAGAGAGAAAGAGAGGAAAAAGGGAGAAGAGAAAGCGAGAATGGAGGACTCGGAGGCGTCGGAGGACAAGCGGAGGAGGCGGAGGTGTCGGATTCGCAAGGGAGTCGCCGGAAGAGAAGAAAAATAGAAGAAGAAAGAGGAAGAATCGGGGAAGAAGAAGTCTTTTTTTTGTTTTAATCCCCGGGCCGTCTCAAGAGACTCGCAAGGCACGCGATGGCCTTGCGACGTCCCGCGTCCGGGTGTCGCAAGGATGTAGCAAATGTTGCTACACCCTTGCGACATCCGGACGCGGGACGCCGCAAGGTTGTAGCAAATTTAAAATTTTGAAAACTTGCTACTCGCTTGCGACATTCGGACCCGGGATGTCGCAAGGGAGTAGCAAATTTGAAATTTGAAATATTGCTACACCCTTGCGATGTCCGGACCCGGGATGTCGCAAGGGTGTAGCAATATTTCAAATTTTAAAAATTTGCTATGCCCTTGCGACGTCTAGGTCCGGATGTCGCAAGAGAGTAGCAAGTTTTGCAACTCCTTTGCGACATCCAGACCCGAGATGTCGCAAGGGCATAGAAAATTTTTATTTTTAAAAAATAAAAGGTCCGGAGACCTTTTACGGTTTTTTCTTCTACAAATAAAGATTTATGAGGCCCCTGCCTTCGTCTTATGTCATTTCCCGAAAAATAGTAGAAATGAAAATTTGCGGGATTTTCCAGACGAAGGTAGGGGCCTCACAAGTCATTATGCGTAAAAGGTAAGTTGTGAAAATGAATTGCATTAGAGGGTTATTTATAGGGGATCTTGCTACGAAATTGCAATGTTTCGTATGCTACATAGCAAGGGTGTAGCAAAATGTGGTGTCGCAATGTTATTGCAGGAGTCTAGCATATTTGTAAAAATAATTTAAACAACTAAATGTTCGGTTTAACAACTACAATGAGATAGTAGGTCTGAAATCTTATTTAAATTTCAATTATTCTTCAACGGTGTCTTCCTCTTCTTCTGTGTCTTCCTCAGATTCGTTGAACTCATCAGAATCTTCAAGCTCTTCTGTTATATTATAAGGGACAACGTCTTCTACTTCTTGTTCTGCATGTATGATTTGTTTCGTCGACTCAACAGCTACAGCAAGTTCTGATGATCTTTCTTGTTGCATGACAACATCATCAGCTTCTATCATTATACGACCTCTAGGATTCACTTTTATAACAGAAAACCACTTCTCACGCCTTTGCCTTATACGAGGATATGGTATTAAACACACTTGTTCTGCCTGACATGATAGAATAAACGGGTCAAACTTAGAATACGTCAGGTTTCCATTTACGTCTGTTACCCCTAAGTTATTAGAGCGTACTCCTCGACCGGCCGTTGTATTGTACCAAAGACATTGGAACAATACGCATCGCAATCCAAGTACTCCAGGAAAGGTGACCTCTATAATTTTGTTCAAAATGCCGTAAAAGTCAGTTTCACCAGGAACATGAATTCCGTAATTTGCCGTTGATCTATTGGAACCATGGTTGTACGTGTGGAACGTATAGCCGCGAGTGAAATACATTGGAGCAGTCACGATTTTGGCAATAGGATCATCCACAAGCTCAGACAACCATAAAGGCATAGGTTTGCCAGAACATCCGTTCTTAACCTACAAAATAAAAATTTATAACTTTGCAGGAATGATTTTTGAAAATGTTAATGTATTTAATATAAATAATACTTACATAGTATTTTAGCCAACCAGCGAAATCACGTTCTTTGTAGGTGTCATACTTTCTTTCTTGCAAGTTGGGAAAGGCTTCACGTATCTGGTTGTCAAACTCACTGCAGATATATCACGTATGAATTATATGTACATCAATAAACAATAGTATATAAAATATTTTATCAAAATACCTCTCAAATGGCATCACGTCTTCACAATTTCACAGTATGTACGTGTGAGCTACACGAGAGTACGTGTGATTTTCCCAATAATCTTCCTTTAACTTCCCACCAAGCCGCCCTACCTGACGAAATATTTCAGGAACCGCAATTGCATATGATGTTGCAACTCCTCCATCGTCGTATCGCCCTACTTGGGTTCTTTTACTTTGAACGGCTAGACTAAAGTAATACGATGTGAAATGTGATGTTTCCTCAATTAGACTTCCAGCCACAATCGATCCTTCCACTTTTGCTTGGTTTTTAACTTTCCTTTTAAGATGGCCCATGAATCTCTCGAACGGGTACATCCATCTAAATTGCACGGGACCACCGAGGGCAGCTTCGTGTGGTAGGTGGATTGGGAGATGTTCCATCACGTCAAAAAATGCAGGAGGAAAGATCTTTTCCAAATTACAAAGCAACAATGGAATGTTACTTTCTAATTGAGCAATGCCATCCAATGTTAGTGTTCGGGTACAAAGATCCCTAAAAAATGCACCGATCCCTAAATGTAATAAAATTATTATTAATAGCCAATCAATGTAATACTAAGAAAAATTAAACAAATCAAATCAAAAAAATCATTTACCGGCGATTGATTCATGGACGATAGTTGGAAGCAGCTCAAGTAATGTGAAAGGAAGAAGTCGCTGCATGAATACATGACAATCGTGACTCTTCATACCAGAGATTTTTTTCCCTTGCTCTATACACCTTGAAAATTTAGACACGTAGCCATCCGGAAACTTGACATCTGAAGAAATCCAACTAAACAACGCTTGTTTAGCTTCTCCTGACATACGGAATATCGGAATTGGTTGCTTTCCATCCGTTGTGATATGTAGTTCGGGTCTTGCACAAATTTCGGCCAAGTCCAACCTAGCTTTCAAATTATCTTTACTTTTGCCCTGTACATTTAAAATCGTATTCATCACGTTGTCAAAAAAGTTTTTAACAATGTGCATCGGATCAAGATTGTGCCATAACAAGTGATCTTTCCAATACGGGAGTTCCCAAAAGATACTCTTCTTGTGCCAATTATGAGATTCACTGTATCCGTCAGGCATGTTTCCTACCACGTGTCAATTTCCCCCACGTTCACATGTTTCTTGAGCACCATAATGATCTATTTGCTCCAACACTTCACTGCCTGACATGTATGTTGGTGGAGGAACACGCACAACCTTATTTTTCTTGAACAATTTCTTGTTCCTTCTATATGGATGATGCATGGACAAAAACCGCCTATGACAGTCAAACCAACATGATTTCTTCCCATGCTTTAATTGAAATGCATCTGACCAACCCATACAATATGGACAAGATAGCCTTCCATGGGTCGTCCATCCTGATAACATACCATACGCCGGGAAGTCACTTATTGTCCACAACAAAACAGCGCGCATGTTGAAATTCTGCTTCTGCGCGTAATCGAATGTGCATATACCCCTATACCATAACTGCTTAAGCTCGTGTATCAGAGGTTGCAAGAACACATCGAGGGAACGCTTCGGATGACTAGGACCTGGCACTAGAATAGCCATAAACAAAAATTCTCTTCTCATGCACATATCCGGTGGAAGATTATACGGTGTCAATATGACAGGCCATAAAAAATATTGTCTACCGGATAAACCAAATGTGCTAAATCCATCAGTGCATAAACCTAGATATACATTCCTTGACTCTTTAGCAAAGTCAGAATGCACCGCTTGAAAATGTTTCCACGCCTTTGCATCTGAAGGATGTGTAACCTCCCCATCTTTTACTTTATGTTCATCATGCCATCTCATTGCAGATGCGGTTATCTCCGATTGATATAATCGTTTCAGCCTATCAGTGATTGGAAGGTACCACATACGTTTGTACGGGATACGCGTCCTTCCGTTCGTTGCACGGTATCTTGGCTTTCCACAAAAACGGCATTCCTGCAGCTTATCATCATCTTTCCAAAAAATCATGCAATTTTCACTACAAACATCTATCATTTCAGATGGTAATCCTAGACCCGCAACCACTTTCTGCATTTCATAATAACTCGCAGCAGAATTATTATCTTCCGGCAAATACTCTTTAAGCAAATCAGCAAATTGATTCATACTTCTCTCGCTTATGTTTCCTTCACTTTTAATAGACATTAGCCTAGATGCTAATGATAGTTTAGATAAACCATCTCTACATCCCTCATAGATGGGTTGATTAGCAGCATCTAGCATATCATAAAATTGTTTTGCTTCCGGGTTAGGTTCTTCCGTAATATTTTCAACAACACCAGGAAAATACCCATGATATGCATCTGTAACCATATCATGTGACATATTTCCTTGTAGATGAGCGTATTTTTCAAACATACTACCACCATAGCATATTCTTGACTCCTTAGATCATTACCACGAGCACCCATATTACTACTTTCACCACCCATACTATATCCTTCCCCATGCGAAAACCAGACATAATAGTTTGGAGTAAATCCTCTATTATAAACGTGTCTTTTTACCATATCGATATTCAAATATTTCTTGTTCCCGCACTTTAAACATGGACAAAAAATGTTACCATCATTTGGAGTATGTGGGTTATTTGCCGCCTGATTTATAAATGCCCGCGACCCCTCTCGGAACTCCTTCGTCACTTCTCCAGTCTTCATATCCCTTCTGTTATACATCCATCGTCGTAAAGTGAACACTTCATGTTCCGACGTCATTATTTCCCGAATCGTAATTTATTTAAATTTTTTGGAAGACAATTTCTCTCTCTAGATTCTCTCTCTTATTAATTCTTGTTTGGTGTCAATAAAAAATGTCATGTGGGGATATTTATAGGGAAATTCAAAAGGTCTGCTACGGATTTGCGATGTCGCCAAAGGCACACGCAGAAACCACGCAAATATGTAGCAAATCTGCGATGGCGAAAATGTCTCGCGACAACGTCGCAAGTTTGCAATGGATTTGCGACATACTAACGTGCCTCGCAATAGTGTCGCAAACAACTAGCAATGACATCGCAAACTTGCGACATTTTCTCGGCCTCGCAAGTTTGCTAGGCCATTGCGATGCCCACTTTGGCCTCGCAAGGATGTCGCAATGGCATAGCATTTTTGCGACACCATTTTGGTGTCGCAAATTTCCCTAGCAAATGACCCTTTTTCTTGTAGTGTATGATCTCAGCAACGCAAGACCTTTTGCTAGATTTGTAGACTTAGAGACGTTGTTTTCTATGATTTTAGGTCCATTTTTGGAAACTCATTTTTTGTGCTCGCATATATATTTGCGTGTTTTGTATACTTACAAAGGACCCATATTTATTGTATGGTGATGGTTCTTTGTTAGTATATTAGGGTGGTCTAAATTATGACGAACATTTAGAACCCCTTCTTTTGTAAGAAAAATTTAAGCCCAAATTATATATGACCAAATTCGACTACATTACAGTCTACTACATCATTTGTAATGTCTAATACATTATGATAAAATTTTATTAAAGATTAAGTAAAGTCTACTAACAAAGCCTGGAGTCTACTACATTGCAACTGATGTCTACCATGGGATAAAAATCCACATTTCTTGCAGTAAACCTGCTTAAGCGTGTAGGTCTGTTCGACATGATAGAGTATTATAACCGACTCTTTTACACACATAACAAGTGGTAACTTTCCTGGGCCGCATTGGCTCCATTGAGCTTTCAAACCAACTTTTGTACCTTGAGTTTTTAGGCCTTTCTGGCTGTTGGCGCACAAATAGCGGGTGACAAACTTTACTAGCAACATCTACGGGTACATGAAGTGCTTTATCTCTTGGCATAATACATTTCGAGTAGGCACTACACAAGTAACTCATGTGGTAGTACTAATGTGTAAGGTTGATGATGGAACGATCGGACGCTTGTGCTGCGACTAAAGCATGCACGCAAGGAATTTTTTCAATGTTAAACCATTTGCATGAACATGTTTTCTTCGTCAAATTGACCAAATATGAAGAGGCAGAGCTCGAAACAAGTACTTGATGCTCATCACTGTCTTCCACATTGTACTGTGTAGCTTCCATAAGTATACTCTAAGTAAACATAACAAATGAAACACGAGAATTTCAATTCAACTTATGATGAACTCATAACTCCACCAAACTAATCGGAAAGTCTACTAAACTATATATTATATCCACTAAATGTTCATGTGAATCCTATTATATGTAAAACGAAGTCTGCTAACCCATTTGTGGAAAGTCGACTAACATTTAAACAAAGTCTACTAAACTATGTATACAAACTCTACTACCTTACAAAGTAAGTCTACTAAACAATATGTTCAAATTCTACCAAAGATTGCATGCAGTCCACTAAATACCTTTAAGAGTTTCTCAATGGCTGGAGTTAGAATAGTTGTTGAACAAGCATTTGCCCTCTTTTTTGCAAACCACCTTGTTATCATCGCTCTAGTGACATCTATAAGGTTGAGAATTATCAACCTTGAAAACCTACTTGTTTCTCTCCTCTTTCCACTTACCACAAACTAAAATGGTTTGCTCCATACCTCCAAAGTAAGAAATCAAAAACCAAAGAGAAACTAGTAAGAAGTTCGAGTTTTGGCTATGGAGGTGGTGGTAGTACGGCCTAGATAACAAAAAAAATGAGGTGGGTGAGCTTGTAAACCACAATAATTGATGGGAAAAATTTTCATTTCACTTCTAGGTTAAACTACTACACTGTTTTGATACGTCTTATATTGTTAAGTCAACTACACAAAAAATGAAAGTCTACTACACATAGGAATGTATTACACAATTCCACACAATTAGTCTACTACACCTAAGAATTGTTAAAGTCTACTACACTAGCCATGAAAGTCTATTAGACTTCAGAATTTCCTCATAAAATCCATTCTATTTGGTATACTACGAGGGGTTTGTTCGCCATACATAAGTCTATTATAAAGAACTTTAAAGTCTACCACACATTCACTTATATTATACTACACAGAGGAATTTCTTGTTCTAAGCTATGCTTTAAAGTCTACTACGAAGGGCTGCCTGATTTAAATAAGTCTACCATGATGAATTTTCAAGTGTACTATACATGCCATGATAGTCTACTACAAATAAGAATTTTCGTACATTCTGTTAGGTCTACTACGAAGAGTTTGTTCGCCATACGTAAGTCTATTATAAAGAACTTCAAAGTCTACCACATGTTCACTTATAGTCTACTACAGAGAGGAATTTCTTGTTCTAAGCTATGCTTTAAAGTCTACTACGAAGGGCTGCCTGATTTACATAAGTCTACCATGATGAATGTCCAAGTGTATTATACATGCCATGATAGTCTACTACAGATATGAATTTCCTCACATTTTGTAAGGTTTACTACGAGGGGTTTATTCGCCATACGTAAGTCTATTATAAGGAACTTCAAAGTCTACTGCACGTTCACTTATAGTCTACTACACATAGTAATTTCTTGTCCTAAGTTATGCTTTAAATTCTACTACGAAGGGATGCCTAATTTACATAAGTCTACCATTACAGACTTCATATTCTACCACACTTGCCATGAAAGTCTACTACACATAGGAATTTCTTTCTCTAATCCATATTGTTAAGTCTTCTATGAAGGTTTTATTCCCATACGTAAGTCTATTATAAAGAACTTCAAAGTCTACCACACGATCAGTTCAAGTCACTACAAGAAAACACGCCTTTTGCGATGGCAAAAGGCATTGCAAGGCTGTCGCAATAGGCAAAAAGAAACGCCCTTGCGATGGCAACATAAATGTCGCAATTTGCGTGTCGCAAACATAGATTCGTAGCATAGATGTCGCAAGGCTTGCGAGGGAAAAAAATGTCGCAAAGGCCTAGCATAACAGCGTGTCGCAACGGCCTAGCAAAGCCTGCGACGCCCTTGCGGGAGCTCGACCTGCGACTCCCTTGCAAGGGCAAGCCCTGCGACGGCCTTGCAGGAGCGCGGCCTGCGACTCCCCTTGCAAGGGCATGTCCTGCGACGGCCTTGCAGGAGCGCGGCCTGCGACTCTGTTGCCAAGGGCGACCCCTGCGAGTCCCTTGCGAGAACATTTCGCTGCGACGTCCTTGCGACCGCCTTTATAATTTATTAAAAATAAAAAAAAATATTTTAAATATTTTAAATAATAAATTAAAATTAAAAAAAGTTTTTTTCAAATTAAAAATATTTTTAAATAAAAAAGATTATAAAACAGGTTTTTTATAAATCAGAAATCGTCTGAGCGGTCTAAATTTCCCGACCCCGGATCCGGTGTCTTCGTCTTCAGCATTGATCTCGGCAAATGCATCAGCTAGCTTTGGATCCTTCTTGGCGAGTATAGACCACAAACGATCATAGGTCGTGATCTTCTTCTTAGCTTTGGCAAGCTCGGTGTTTGTCCGACTCCAACTCTTAGGTCTGACGGTCGATAATTTGCCGCAGATGATTGGGAGAATCCTTCTGGTGAGATACACTGCTCAATCCTGGACCCAAGAGAACCTGTTCCAAATATTCTCCCTTTTTTACGGGGAGCGATCTAATAAAAGAATAACAATATTAAGTTAGTTTAATTTAGCAAAAATATAAGTTAGAAGAAAAATTTAAAACGTAGTTTACCTCAGAGTAGATCTGGTTCTTTTGTGCCGTAGATAATGCCTTGGATGCTGAGCTCTCATCACCCGCCTTCTTGAGTCAATTCCTGCAACTTTGCAATGACGTCGTTGCAAAGCTTCTAGGATTTTTTCTCAACAAAATCTCCGGCCTTGTTCCGCTTGGTGATGTATAGAGTGCCTAGGATATCAGGGTGCGTATCCCCCGATTACTCTTGCTGTGAAATTGTAAATTAAAACAATAATTGTTTAAATAAATGTAAATTATATGTAAAAATATTTACCAGTTTGCGGGCCCGAGCTTTGAACGATGTTCTGCCCGAGCAATGTTTGTGGAGACCGGTCCCATCAGGGTCAGCTAACCGAGCTGCTCGACAGCTAGCGCTTTTCTTCTGAGACTTGGGATCCTCCCAGTAGCGAATCAAGCCTTCCCAGACTGAATCTTTGAACCACTGTGGCATTGCCTCGTTGCCCTTCTTCTTCCACTTACTCTTCCATCGACCAACCTGATCGTTCATCCGTTTACGCAAGACCGCCTCGAACTCTTTCCGGACTAGACCGGTAATAGAAACTTCCCAGTGAAAACGTTGCTACAAAAAAGAATGTAAAATTATAAGAATGAAAGTGTAAAACTCTTATAAACAATAAATTAAAATAATGAATTTTTTTTACCGCAAACGTTCTGAACCATCTGTCGATGATGTGGATAGGAGTTTGGCTAATATTAGCATGCGGTTCCTGGAAATCCCGTTCAAAGATTTCTCAAACCGCCGTTGGCAAATCTCCGTCGTCATCGAACCTACGTTATTATATTTTTATATATTATAAAATTACGAATAATAAATGGCAAAATTTGTAAAATAAAAATAAAAGATGTTACCACAAAGTCCCCGGCGGACGGTTAGGATGAAGATTAGGGAGAAATTTGTGCACCGGATCTGACAGTATGTCCTCGATTGTCATCCCCGTAGTAGCGTCTGGTGTCAGGTACTGTGGCTCACCAGGACCTGCATGACCAGTATCAGCAACAGGCGAAAACCCCGGGAGAGATCCATAACTGCCACCAGGGGTCGGTGGAACCGATCTAGAACCGGTTGCTCACCGACATCAGATAGATATCGCGTGTATGGATTATGAGATCTCGACAACTGGCACGAAAAATTGTAACACCGTTAACTAAATCCGATAATTAAATCCGATAATTGTAACACTGTTAACTAAATCCGATAATTATCTAATAAATTAGGAAAACAAAATTTAATCTGAAATTAAATTTTAAAAATCAAAAAAAAATTTAAAAAAATTGGAAATCTACGGAAAAAATCCTAAAAATTCCGGGAAAATTCCGTAAAAGTTTCGAAAAAATTTTCGCACTCACCTAATTACGAAATCCGACTTATAGGATCCTAAATCTAAAATTCCATACCTAAATCTAAATAATTCCATCCTAGATCTAAAATTTTAAAATTTGATAAAAACAAAAAAATACAAAAATCCTTACATTGGTTCCGGCGGTACGGTGGTTTCCGGCGGCCCACGGCGAGACCCCGCTGGAAGGAGAGAGAGAGAGAGAGAGAGAGAGAGAGAGAGAGAGAGAGAGAGAGAGAGAGAGAGAGAGAGAGAGAGAGAGAGAGAGAGAGAGAGAGAGAGAGAGTTAAAAAGAGAAAGAGGGAAAGAAGAGGAAGAGGGAAAGAGGGAAGAAGAGGAAGAGGGAAAGAGAGAATCGGGGAAGAAGGAGGAAGAATATGGGAGGAAGTCGCTGGAGAAGAAGAAAATTAGAGAAGAAAGAGGAAGACTCGGGGAAGAAGAAGGTGGCTGCGTTTTGTTTTAATTTTGGGGGCGTCGCAAGAGACTCGCAGGGCAAGCGATAGCCTTGCGACGTCCCTAGGGTTTCACCGGTTTGCTACTCCCTTGCGACATCCCGGGTCCGGATGTCACAAAGGAGTTGCAAAAAATGCTACTCCTTTGCGACATACGGACACGTGATGTCGCAAGGGCGTAGCAAGTTTAAAATTTTGTAAAACATGCTACTCCCTTGCGACATCCGGGCCCTAGATGTCGCAAGGGAGTAGCAAATTTGAAATTTGAAAACATGCTACATTCTTGCGACATCCCGGGTCCGGATGTCGCAAGGGAGTAGCATGTTTTTCAAATTTTAAATCTTTGCTATGCCCTTGCGACATCTCGGGTCCGGATGTCGCAAGGGAGTAGCATTTTTGCAACTCTCTTGCGACATCCGGAACCTAGATGTCGCAAGGGCATAGCAATTTTTTCAAAAAAAAAAATAAAGGTCTGGAGACCTTTTACGGTTTTTTCTTCTACAAGTAAAGATTTACGAGGCCCTTACCTTCGTCTAATGTCATTTCCCGCAAAATAGTATAAATGCAATTTTGCGGGATTTTCCAGACGAAGGTAGGGGCCTCACAAGTCATTATGCGTAAAAGGTACTACTTTCTCTCTCTAATTTGTAGTAAGTTGTGAAAATGAATTGACTTGGAGGGTTATTTATAGAGGATCTTGCTACGGAATTGCAATGTTTTGTATGCTACATAGCAATGGTGTAGCAAACTGTGGTGTCGCAATGTTATTGCAGGTGTCTAGCATATTTGTAAAAATAATTTAAACAACTAAATGTTCGGTTTAACAACTACAATGAGATAGTAGGTCTAAAATCTTATTTAAATTTCAATTATTCTTCAACGGTGTCTTCCTCTTCTTCTGTGTCTTCCTCAGATTCGTTGAACTCATCAGAATCTTCAAGCTCTTCGGTTGTATTATTAGGGACAACGTCTTCTACTTCTTGTTCTGCGTGTATGATTTGTTCCGTCGACTCAACAGCTACAGCAAGTTCTGATGATCTTTCTTGTTGCATGACAACATCATCAGCTTCTACCATTATACGACCTCTTGGATTCACTTTTATAACAGAAAACCACTTCTCACGCCTTTGCCTTATACGAGGATATGGTATAAAACACACTTGTTATGCCTGACATGATAGAATAAACGGGTCAAACTTAGAATACGTCAGGTTTCCATTTACTTCTGTTACCCCTAAGTTATTAGAGCGTACTCCTCGACCGGCCGTCGTATTGTACCAAAGACATTGGAACAATACGCATCGCAATCCAAGTACTCCAGGAAAGGTGACCTCTATAATTTTGTTCAAAATGCCGTAAAAGTCAGTTTCACCGGGAACATGAATTCTGTAATTTGCCGTTGATCTATTGGAACCATGGTCGTACGTGTGGAACGTATAGCCGCGAGTGAAATACATTGGAGCAGTCACGATTCTGGCAATAGGATCATCCACAAACTCATGCAACCATAAAGGCATAGGTTTGCCAGAACATCCGTTCTTAACCTACAAAATAAAAATTTATAACTTTGCAGGAATGATTTTTGAAAATGTTAATGTATTTAATATAAATAATACTTACATAATATTTTAGCCAACCAGCGAAATCACGTTCTTTGTAGGTGTCATACTCTGTTTCTTACAAGTTGGGAAAGGCTTCACGTATCTGGTTGTCAAACTCACTGTAGATATATCACGTATGAATTATATGTACATCAATAAACAATAGTATATAAAATATTATATCCAAATACCTCTCAAATGGCATCACGTCTTCACAATTTTGCAGTATGTACGTGTGAGCTACACGAGAGTATGTGTGATTTTCCCAATAATCTTCCTTTAATTTCCCACCAAGCCGCCCTACCTGACGAAATATTTCAGGAACCGCAATTGCATATGATGTTGCAACTCCTCCATCGTCGTATCGTCCTACTTGGGTTCTTTTACTTTGAACGGCTGGACTAAAGTAATACGTTGTGAAATGTGATGTTTCCTCAATTAGACTTCTAGCCACAATTGATCCTTCCACTTTTGTTTGGTTTTTAACTTTCCTTTTAAGATGGCCCATGAATCTCTCGAACGGCTACATCCATCTAAATTGTACGGGCCCACCAAGGGCAGCTTCGTGTGGTAGGTGGATTGGGAGATGTTCCATCACGTCAAAAAATGCAGGAGGAAAGATCTTTTCCAAATTACAAAGCAACAATGGAATGTTACTTACTAATTGAGCAATGCCATCCAATGTTAGTGTTCGGGTACAAAGATCCCTAAAAAATGCACCGATCTCTAAATGTAATAAAATCATTATTAATAGCCAATCAATGTATAGTAAGAAAAATTAAACCAATCAAAACAATAGATTCATGGACGATAGTTGGAAGCAGCTCAAGTAATGCGAAAGGAAGAAGTCGCTGCATGAATACATGACAATCGTGACTCTTCATACCAGATATTTTTTTACCTTGCTCTATACACCTTGCAAATTTAGACACGTAGCCATCCGGAAACTTGACATCTGAAGAAATCCAACTAAACAACGCTTGTTTAGCTTCTCCTGACATACGAAATATCGGAATTGGTTGCTTTCCATCCGTTGTGATATGTAGTTCGGGTCTTGCACAAATTTCGGCCAAGTCCAACCTAGCTTTCAAATTATCTTTACTTTTGCCCTGTACATTTAAAATCGTATTCATCACGTTGTCAAAAAAGTTTTTAATAATGTGCATCGGATCAAGATTGTGCCGTAGCAAGTGATCTTTCCAATACGGGAGTTCCCAAAAGATACTCTTCTTGTGCCAATTATGAGATTCACCGTATCCGTCAGGCATGTTTCCTACAACGTGCCAAGTTCCCCCACATTCACATGTTTCCTGAGCACCATAATGATCTATTTGCTCCAATACTTCACTGCCTGACATGTATGTTGGTGGAGGAACACGCACAACCTTATTTTTCTTGAAAAATTTCTTATTCCTTCTATATGGATGATGCATGGACAAAAACCGCCTATGACAGTCAAACCAACATGATTTCTTCCCATGCTTTAATTGAAATGCATCTGACCAACCCATACAATATGGACAAGATAGCCTTCCATGGGTCGTCCATCCTCATAACATACCATACGCCGGGAAGTCACTTATTGTCCACAACAAAACAGCGCGCATGTTGAAATTCTGCTTCTGCGTGTAATCGAATGTGCATATACCCCTATACCATAACTACTTAAGCTCGTGTATCAGAGGTTGCAAGTACACATCGAGGGAACGCTTCAGATGACTAGGACCTGGCACTAGAATAGTCATAAACAAAAAATTTCTTCTCATGCACATATCCGGTGGAAGATTATACGGTGTCAATATGACAGGCCATAGAGAATATTGTCTACCGGATAAACCAAATGGGATAAATCCATCAGTGCATAAACCTAGATATACATTCCTTGACTCTTTAGCAAAGTCAAAATGTACCGCTTGAAAATGTTTCCACGCCTTTGCATCTGAAGGATGTGTAACCTCCCCATCTTTTACTTTATGTTCATCATGCCATCTCATTGCAGATGCGGTTCTCTCCGATTGATATAATCGTTTCAGCCTATCAGTGATTGGAAGGTACCACATACATTTGTACGGGATACACGTCCTTCCGTTCGTTGCACGGTATCTTGGCTTTCCACAAAAACGGCATTCCTGCAGCTTATCATCATCTTTCCAAAAAATCATGCAATTTTCACTACAAACATCTATCATTTCAGATGGTAATCCTAGACCCGCAACCACTTTCTGCATTTCATAATAACTCGCAGCAGAATTATTATCTTCCGGCAAATACTCTTTAAGCAAATCAGCAAATTGATTCATACTTCTCTCGCTTATGTTTCCTTCACTTTTAATAGACATTAGCCTAGATGCTAATGATATAGATAGACCATCTCTACATCCCTCTTAGATGGGTTGATTAGCAGCATCTAGCATATCATAAAATTGTTTTGCTTCCGGGTTAGGTTCTTCCGTAATATTTTCAACAACACCAGGAAAATACCCATGATATGCATCTGTAACCATATCATGTGACATATTTCCTTGTAGATGAGCGTAGTTTTCAAACATACTACCACCATAGTTGTTATTAGCATATTCTTGACTCCCTAGATCATTACCACGAGCACCCATATTACTACTTTCACCACCCATACTATATCCTTCCCCATGCGGAAAACCAGACATAATAGTTTGGAGTAAATCCTCTATTATAAACGTGTCTTTTTACCATATCGATATTCCAAATATTTATTGTTCCCCGCACTTTAAACATGGACAAAAAATGTTACCATCATTTGGAGTATGTGGGTTATTTGCCGCCTTATTTATAAATGCCCCCGTAACCCATCTCGGAACTCCTTTGTCACTTCTCCAGTCTCCATATCCCTTCTGTTATACATCCATCGTCGTAAAGTGAACACTTCATGTTCCAAACGTCATTATTCCCCGAATCGTAATTTATTTAAATTTTTTTGCACACACAAATTTCTCTCTCTAGATTATCTCTCTTATTAATTATTGTTTGGTGTAAATAAACAATGTCATGTGGGGGATATTTATAGGGAAATTCAAAAGGTCTGCTACGGATTTGCGATGTCGCTAAAGGCACACGCAGAAACCAGGCAAATATGTAGCAAACCTGCGATGGAGAACATGTCTCGCGAAAACGTCGCAAGTTTGCAATGGGTTTGCGACATTTATACGGGCCTCACATAAGTGTCGCAAAACGGAGTTGCAATGACGTCGCAAACTTGCGACGTTTTTTTTCGGCAATCGCATGTTTGCTAGGCCATTGCGATGCCCACTTTGGCCTCACATGGATGTCGCAATGGCATAAGCATTTTTTGCGACAGTGACGACCACCATTTTGGTGTCGCAAATGACCTTTTTTCTTGTAGTGAGTCTACTACATAAAAGAATTTCTTCCTCAAAACCATACTTTAAAGTCTACTATTAAAGGAATATTTCATATACCAAAGTCTATCATAAAGGTTTTTCAAGGTCTACTACACTACTAAATATTGTCCTTAACTTGATACCTCAAAGTCTACTATGAATGATTTGTGTCCACTATCATAGTCTACCAGACCAGTCAAGTTTGCCACACATGCGCACGTTTAGTGTAGTAGACTTTGAGAAGTCAAATTTGCTTGTGTGGCATTTTTTTATTAACAGAATTTTCGTAGAATATATTTTTTTAAATAAAATAAGGATAAAATGATATTAAAAATACTCTGACACCATTTTATTAACACTCTAAAACTACGAACTATATTAATAATTAACCATATT
>JAKUCM010006355.1:0-47973 GCA_023374145.1 Lepidium sativum
GAGAGAGAGAGATTGACATCTTCCAAGCTGATGAAAGCATGGGCTTCCTTAACCAATTCTCTAGTTCTAGCACGACTGATCCTTTCAACTAACTCTGGTTCATCTCCCTCTAGTCTGGTCACAATCGCATCAAGCTCAGAATCTCAATTTGCAGTTTGGTACCCAACATCTAACAATCAATAACATTCTCGTTGATGATACGACATCGAAGTCAAACCTATGTAAAACAGAAAATGTCTTCAACCTTGACTCAAGATTCTCTTTTGTGGGATATATTTGTCCAACACCTAATTGAAGTGGCCTCATTTTGATGTTTAAGTACTCATCATTAAATGTCGAGTCTTTTCTTTTCTTGTGAGGAAGAGTTTTTATATCGTTTTCTTTGCACTTCCCCTGAAAACTTATGAAGACTTCATCACTGGAGCTTGAACTCAAAGACGAATTGACTCTTTCCAAAATTGTTGCACATACCCACACAATTGCCTCTCGTTGGTCACGAAGATAGGAGGTGTATCTTGTGGTAGTGCGTGCATGAGTTCTTTTGATATGTAACTTAGTTTTACCTTGAAGGTGAGTTGATTTAAATCAAAATCTTCATGCACCATCCTCACAAACTCATCATAACGCATATCTTCAATCAATTCAATGATTTTACCACCATGAGAAGTATCTACTACAAAGAACCAATGATTTTGGGCAAATTTCCAACTCCCACAAACTAAAATAATTCGATCCACAAGATCAAAACCAGGAAAGTAAGCTCAAGAGATAAGATAATGAATGAGACAATGCAACAATGGTGATATGTGTAGAGCTAACAAAGAAATAAGAGGTAGGTGATGCAATAATAAAGTGATAAATTTGTCATTCTACAAACTAGGTTAAATGAATCATGGCAAAACCAAGATCCTCCAAAATCTACCACACTTGGCGGATCTTGGCTGAGCTTCGTAAGTTTTGTTCGAAGAAAGTTCACCCAAGATCCGCCAAACTCTTCCATACATTTGCGGATCTTGGTTGAGTTTTATAAGAAGAAAACTTAGCCATGATCTGCCAAACTCTGCCACACTTTGGTGGATCTTGGATGATCTTCATAAGGTTTGCTCGAGAAAAGGTCAGAGCCAAAATTCTCAAAACTCTGCCACAATTTGACGGATCTTGGCTGAGTTTCGTAAGGTTTGCTCAAAAAAAGCTCAAAGCCAAGATTTCCTAAACTTTGCCACACTTTGAAGGATCTTGGTTGAGCTTCGAAGGAAGAAAACTCAGCCAAGATACGCTAAACTCTGCCACACTTTGGCGGATCTTGGCCGAGCTTCGTAAGATTTTCTCGAAGAAAGCTCAGAGCCAAGATCCGCCAAACTCTGTCACACTTTGTATGAACTTGGTTGAGTTTCGTACGGTTTGCTCGATGAAAGCTCAGCTAAGAGCCGCCAAACTCTACCACACTTTGGCGGAGCTTGGTTTACTTTGGTTGTGCTTAATACAACCTGGCGCGATTGACGCTCGCTTACGTAGCATGATTCATTAATGGTATCTTTCTTAGTACTTTTTTGTATACACATCAGAAAAGGGTAAAATGATAATTTTTTAAAAAAGTAAGAGTATTTGAATCATTATGGATAATTTTAGAACATTGAAGTCATTACCCTTAATTCTAAAGCACTTAAGTAAATCACCCCTTGTTAGTAACCCTAATTTGGACTAATTAGTATAATACTACCAACTTAATATTAACCAAAGTTTCTCCCTCAGTAAAGAAATGACAACTTTTTTTCTTTCTTTTTTTTGGGTTTTACAATGAACACAACTTCTATGTCGGATTCTCTATGTTTGAAAAGCCTTTGTTGAAGATTTTGCAGATAAAATATCGAGATATCTCTTACTCAATGAGTCAATGATTAATATATTCTTGGATCAATTTTGCACATTTGGATCGGAGGAAATTAAGAGGAGTATACACACGGTTTAGTACATTACTTTTCATTACTTAAGGGTCAAATAAGGGTGAAATACTTGTTAAAAACGAGATTTCTTTTTAAAAAAATGCTATTTAAAAGGCGAAAACTTTTCTCCTCCTTCATGCCCTACCGGCGCCTGTTCTCTGGCCTCTGTCGCCGGTCCCCTTCAAAATTCAAGCAAAAGAAAGAGAAAGAGAAGAAGAAGAAAACCCCTCGGAAAGGACCTCCAACGCTTGTCTCCTCCTGTTTCAAAACCTATAACCTCCGATGAGTATCCTTCTCTGCCGCATGCATCTCAGCAGTGTGATTCAGCTGAATCAACTAGACCTAAACCCTCTACCAACTTGGTTCAAGCATCTCTGGTTCCTGTTCAAGCCTTGGCTTCCCCGACGGTTCCACCTCCTGCATCACCTTCTCCCTCGGAGAATGTTTTCTCTCCACGTCTATCTCAGCCAAGGTGGCCTGATTTAGTATCTGGAACTGGCCAAAATTGGCCCTCAAAGGTACACCATTCACTCTTTTATCAGGGGAGTTGTGTGTAAAGATGCATGAAGAGGTTATTGTCAAGAACACAATCACTTGGGAAGCTTCATAATCGGTCAGTTAAGTAGCAATGCTCCATCGCTTGGTGTTCTCCATGCCATAAAAATGGAAATTAGAGCCGCAAGAACCAAGATATCACGATTTCTAAGCTCACTGACCAATCATTTCTCATCTGCATTCCTTCAACTAAAACCCATCGTCGCGTTTTGGCTCAAGGAATCTGGTACATATAAAAGCAAACGATGTTTCTGGCCAAGTACGAATCAAGAACCAATCCTTCTCCTCTGGTTCTGACTTCTGACCTCGGTCACAGTGTGGTTGAAATTGCACAAAGTCCCACCGATTTACTTCTCAGTTGAAGGTCTTGAGGACATTGCGAGTATAATTGGTAAGCCTATACACCTTCATCTGACTTCTCTTAACAAGATAAGCATGGATGTGGCAACGGTTTACACTGTAGTGGATCCCACAAAGGCCATTCCTAAAGCTGTAAATGTGTAGAATCCTTCTAGTAAAGTTGATAGGATTGAAGTTACATGCCCATGGCTCCCTCCCACATGTGAGATCTTCAAGGAGGTGGGACACACTCAGAAACGCTGTCCGGCAGCTCTAGTTTTGTGCTCCAATTGCAAGTCCTCAGTCTACACAACTCACACTTGCCCTCGTTTGGAAAAAGGTTTATCTATGAACTAAAAAGTTTCTCTCCGGTTAAGCGTCTTAAGTCTCTTTTTGGTTGCATCATTGAAACAAGGGTGAAGCAGAGTAATAGTATGCGCATTCGGCAATCTACCTTCCCTAATAAAGTTTTTATGGATAACTATGACTTTGCAGATTTAGGACGAATCTGGATTTTTTAGGACCCCTCAGTTTCTGTCTCAGCCTTTTTTAAGTCGGATCAGGCTATCAGTTGTGTTGTGAAGCATCCTGAGGTGCAAAGGGAGTTTGTAGTAACTTGTGTTTATGCAGTTAATTGCAAGATGGGGAGGAAGCAATTGTGGCAGGATTTAATTACCATTGACATCCTAACGCAGTTGGCAAAGCTTATATCACGATGGGTGAATTTATTCAAGCTCTCAATCCCGATGATTCAAATGGTTCAAGTGTGAGAATCTCTAGTGCAGGATGAGAGATTTCAGAGATTGTCTTCATGAGGCTTAGATTTTTTACTTCAATTATCAAGGAAACCACCTCACTTGGTGGAATAAACAAGACCAAAACATTATTGCCAATAAGATTGATCGCATTAATCAACTCAACCTGGCTTCGGATCATTTTGTTTTCTTTTGGGAAGTTCGACTCTCCTAACAACTCAAATCATTGTCCGAATTTAATTAATAGGCTATTCAGGTGTTCTAATTTTAGTATGCTGCATCAAGACTTCTTACCTAGAGTTAGAGCTGCTTGGGAAGAATCATTGTTTTCTGGCTCTAAAATGTTTTGCTTTGTCAAGCAACTTAAGACAATGAAAAGGGTATTGAAATATTTGAACAAAGAGCATACTTCTCACTTGGAAGGCAACTTAAGACAATGAAAAGGGCGATTTCTGTTCTTGAAGTATCACAAAATTCCCTTTTAAGGGACCCGTCTTGATGCGTCACACGGTCATGGAGGAGTTTGGCAGATGAACATGATGTCGGAAAGGTACGGATAGTTGGAAAAAGTCACGGTTAACGGATAGATAACGAGAGAGGTTCGGCTAAGTCGCAAGCCGAGACCTCCGAATGATTTGTTGCGAAACGAAACAGAAAAGAAGGAAATCTAGATCGATAGAATACACGTGAGTGATGTCTCTACTCACAATACGGTTTGGCTTAGTCGCCATGAGCTTGGTTCGAAGTCGGCTAAGGGTTTCTAAGTGAGTCAGTCGCAAAGAGAAAGGAGAAAACTTGTTTTCTTATAAAATGAGCTAACCTCTTTACAAGCGCATAAGGGGCCCTTTTATAAGCAAAGTTAAAAACCCTAAACACGTGGGTAAAAGAGCCAAAATGCAGCTAAGAGTATAAGAATCCGTGCAAGTACTAACGACTATAAAATGAAAAGGGATAGAGATGGCCACGTCACTTGGAGGTGCGCGGCCATGCGCTAAGTGTCTTGGCCTCCCTTGGGAAACCACTTAGGACAAAACCAAGGTGAGGAAAAAGAGTACTTAGCTTCCTTAACGACTTAGGGTATTCACCTAGTGATGGTGAAGACCGTTCGGATAACCTCTTTTGGGTCGCGATCGGACTGGTCGTATGATCGTGGGTCATACGACTCTAGGAACTCGGCAGCGTACTTATAGCACTTTGTCTATATGTTATGGGTAACCATCTTGGATCTAGTGGTGATCCCTAGGTCGATGATCGGTACTTGGGTCGTGTTTCATGTTCCGCAACTTGGTCTCTCGACTGTCCCGTGGTCCGCATGCGTCCCGATAGGTCGGGACTCATCATCCCCTCCCTCTTAAGAAGGTCCTGACCTCAGAACTTCGTAGTCATTACCTACATCAAAAGACACTAAGTCAGCCACATTGAAAGAGGTTGTGGTCCGATACGTACCAGGGAGTTTGAGGCGGTAGGCGTTGTCGTTGATTCTCTCGATGACTTGAAAAGGTTCGTCTCCCCTCGGGCTGAGCTTGTCCTTTCGATGCTGGGGAACACGTTCCGGCCTTAAGTGTAGCCAAACCCAATCGCCGGGTTTAAAGATCATTGCCTTGCAGTGCTTGTTGGCTTTGTGGACGTACTGTTTGGTTCTCCTTTCAAAATTTTCTCGAACTTCGACATGTAGTGTTTTGATCAACTCGGCTTTCGTTTTTCCGTCTTGGCATTCTATTTTGTTTGATGGTATAGGTAATAGGTCCATAGGCATTAGGGGTCAGAAACCATAGGCCAGTTCAAAAGGGGACTTCTTGGTAGCGGAGTGAACCGACTGATTATATGCAAACTTCATATGTGGGAGTAACTCGAGGCAAGTTCCTTGGTTGCTCGCGACTGTGGTTCGGATCAGGTCTCCAACAGTTTGGTTCGCGACCTCCATCTGGCCATCGGTCTGTGGGTGGCCCGCGGTCGAGTACAGCATCTTAGTCCCATCTTCCTCCATAGGGTCCGCCAAAAGTGCCCGAGAAACTTCGGGTCGCGGTTCGATACTATGCTGCGGGGTAGTCCGTGCAACCTCACCACTTCTCGGAAAAAGAGGTTGGCTAGGGTTGTGGCATCCGTAAGCTTGTTGCATGGTATGAAGTGTGCCATCTTTGAGAACCTGTCAACAACCACAAAAATAGCATCCTTGGGATAACAATTAGGCAGTCCAAGCACAAAATCAATTGACAAATCAACCCAAGTTCCATTCGGAATCGGTAAAGGCTTATATAACTCGTGGGGCCGCGGTGTGGATTTGGCGGTTCGGCAAGTGATACATCGTCCCACAA
This sequence comes from Lepidium sativum, assembly GCA_023374145.1. Taxonomy (NCBI): domain Eukaryota; kingdom Viridiplantae; phylum Streptophyta; class Magnoliopsida; order Brassicales; family Brassicaceae; genus Lepidium; species Lepidium sativum. The sequence goes on from JAKUCM010006355.1 coordinate 5,908, forward strand.
TATTTCTATCATACGCTTCATCTTGGGCCAGTAGAAATGTTCCTTGAGGACTTCTAGAGTCTTGGTGACTCCGAAATGACCTGTTAAGCCGCCTCCATGGGCTTCTTGTAATAAGTGTGTTCGGATCGAGCTAGCGGGTATACAAAACCTGCGTTCACGGAAAACAAAACCATCAGCAAGATGGAATTGAGAGTATACTCCCTTTCTGTGGTCCCTATAGCTTGCTCTGAACTCCAGGTCTGTCTCGTAAGTCCCTTTGATTCATTCAAAGCATAGGACTCTTGCTTCCATTGTGGTGATCAAAGCATGCCTTCTTGATAGAGCGTCGACCACTATATTTTCTTTGCCCTTCTTGTATTTGATGACGTAAGGAAATGCCTCAATGAACTCTAGCCATATGGCGGGCGTGCCTCTTCTTGAGATTGGTCTGCTTCCGGAGATGTTTTAAGGTCTCGTGGTCCGTGTGGATTACAAACTCCCAAGGTAGAAGATAATGTTGCCAAGTCTCCATAGCCCGAACCAAGGCATAAAGCTCCTCGTCATAGGTCAGGTAGTTCAGGGTAGGGCCATGCAATTTTCACTAAAGTAGGCCACGAGTTTGCCTCCTTGGGTCAAGACCGCTCCAATCCGATGTCCGATGCATCACACTCCCTTTCGAAGGTTTTCTCGAAGTTAGGTAAGACGAGGAGTGGGGTTTGGGTCAGTCTCCTCTTGAGTTCCCGAAAGAAATTTTCTTGGGCGGGTCCCCATGTGAACTCCTCGCTTTTCTTGGTGATGGCTGTAAGAGGCGCGGCCACAATACTAAAGTCTTTGACAAACCGTCGGTAAAAGCTGGCCAGTCCGTGGAAGCTCCTCAGTTGGCTCATGGTTGTTGGTGTGGACCACTCCTCATTAGCTCTTATCTTTTCTTGATCCACTCGTAAACCCTGCGCACTCACAACAAATCCTAGGAACACAAGTTCATTAGTACCAAAGACACACTTCTTGAAGTTAGCGTAAAGCTTTTCTTCTCAAAGTGTTGTCAAAACCGCATGAAGATGCAACAAGTGATTTTCAAGGTCACGACTATAAATAAGGATATCATCAAAATAAACCACAACAAACTTATTGATAAAGGGTCGGAGTACGTGGTTCATTAAGCGCATGAAGGTGGATGGGTCGTTGGATAGACCGAACAGCATGACAAGCCACTCGTAGAGGCCTTGCTTGATTTTGAAGGTTGTCTTCCACTCATCACCTCCTTTCATTCTGACTTGGTGATAGCTGCTCTTGAGGTCGATTTTTGTGAAGATTCTTGCCTCATCAAGTTCATCTAGCATATCGTCCTGCCTTGGAATAGGATGCCTATACTTCACGCTAATGTTATTGACGGCTCGGCAATCCACACACATACGCCATGATCCATCTTTCTTGGGTACTAAGAAAATTGGTACGGCACAAGGGTTAAGGCTTTCACGCACATAGCCTTGCTTCATGAGGTCTCAAACTTGTCTTTCCAACTCCTTGGCATTGGTTGGATTGACTCTATAAGTAGCTCGGTTTGGAAGTTGGACTCCCGAGATGAGGTCAATCTGGTGCTCGATTCCTCGGATAGGAGGTAAGCCGTGAGGTAACTCTTTGGGAAAGACGTCTTGAAATCGGCTTATGAGCTCCTTGATGGTTCCGGAATGGGTGCATCTTCACTAGGTATAGACAACAATTCTTTGAAGACCATCAGCAAAACATGATAAGAGGAGTCACTAAGTGATCTCCTAACATCCCCAACATTAATCAGAAGGTTCGTTTTAGTGTCCGGATCCTTAGTGATATGATCGTGGATGGCACAACAGCTGCAGCACCAAAAGTAGAGGGTCGGATTACACGTTCAAGAGCTAAGGAGATGGCGAAAGAAGCTCATTCCCTCATTGCAGAAGGAGTTGACGAGCTAGCAGCTGCACAAGTCTTTAACATCTCCATCTTGAAGACTTCTCCTGGTAATGATAACTAGGTAACTTAGGTGAGGAAGTTTGTACTCTTTTTTCCATAGAGAGTTTTGTCCCAATTGGGTTTTCTCTCATGGTTTTTAATGAGGCAGATGGAATCACTACGGCGAGTTACTTAGGACGCCTCGTTGTTTTACTTAAACGCTTTGTTATTTTTTATAAGTTTCAAACTACATGTTGTTTTTGTTTAGAACTACATGTTGTTTTGGTTCTAGGGTTATATTTAAACCCAAAAACTTGCTATAAACTTCTTTAGAGTATTAATTTGACAAAAAAACTTCTTCAAAGTTTTCATGCTCTCAAGCCACGGTTCTGGATATCCTAGAGCCTGAATCTCCTATCATGTTGTGAGCCAAGAGATTCTTCACTTAATTCATATAATCACAGAAACTATCTATTTAATCACTTCAATTCGTAACCCCACCAATTCACACAAATCAGCAGCCATATCCATCTCCATCAATCCTTTAGTTCTTTGTCTCACAGAGACCTTTGCCATGTATCTCAGGAAATACTCGATCAAATCCCCTCAAAACTCATAACCGAGTTTCTCACACTCCAATATATCCGCTGCTCAAGTTTCATTCGATTCCGAGTACTCTAGCCCTGATTTTCAGAGTTCTATCCTAGGGAGAATCACATCAAGTGGTATCAGAGCCAACTCTGTGCCAAGGCTAAGAAAATCTCTAACCCTAATCTCTCTTTCTCTTGTTATTTTCGTTCTCATTCATTGTTACGGTTAAGATTCGTTTTCCTGATTGACTTAGGATTAGGTTTCGTTTCCTGATTGAATTACGATTAGTTTTGAGTTTTCTTATTAGAATTATGATTAGTTTCTGTTTTTCTATTAGAATTAGGATTATGTTTTGAGTTTTCCTATTAGAATTAGGATTAAGTTTTGAGTTTTCCTATTAGAATTAGGATTAGTTTCTGTTTTCCTATTAGAATTAGGATTATGTTTTTTGTTTTACTATTAGAATTAGGATTAGTTTAGGAATCTTATTCCTAGTAGGATTAGGGAAAGTTTTCGATATTTAGGCTTTTTCATTCTTCTTTCTTTTCGTCTTAGAACTAGTTACTGTGAGTTGTTTTGACTTATTTTCAGGTACCATGGAGCTTTCAGCTGAAGCTATGGAAGCTCTAAACAAAGTCATGGCTCAGCAAATCAAAGAAGCCAATCAAGCAATAGCTTCTCAGCTCTTTCAGCAACTAGAGCAGCTTAATAGCAAGTTTGAGGACCGATTCAAAGGTCTATTGAAAGAGTGTGGTGCTTCAGAAGCTGAATCTTCAGAACCACCTAGTCCCAATGAAGCTATCCGCCTCACTAAGGGTAAAGCACACAGGGGAGAACCTTCTAGACAGCTACGCAGAACCATCAGATCGCCTATCAGAGGTGGAGAAGCTCTTCATAATCAGAGGAGAAACACTGAGGGTTCAAGGATACCACATAATCAGAGGAGAAACCTTCTAGACAGCACAGTCACGTCCACACCATGTTGCTGGACATAGGATTTATGTGGAATCAGATCATGAGCATTCAGAAGAAGGTGAAAGATCAGAATATAGTGGTGAAACATTAAGGAGACCTAGAAACAGAGGCAATGCACGTGAGTATGATCCTTTGAGACAGAAGCTGAGCAACATTAAGATCCAATTCCCTCTTTTTCATGGCACTAACGATGCAGAATCATATTTGGATTGGGAGAGGAAGATGCAGTCTAATTTACTGGTGCAGGGAACTTATGAACTTAACAAGGTTAAGATAGCAGTCTCAGAGTTTAATGGCTATGCATTGTTGTGGTGGGAGCAGTTGGGACTCGTCAGAGATAGACAAAGAGACCCTCGAATCACCACTTGGAGAGAACTTGTTAGACATATGAGGAGAAATTTTGTGCCTGCGCACTATCAGAGAGAGATACTTAGCAAGTTGAGACGCCTTGTACAAGGCACCAGATCAGTTCGTGATTACTATCAGGAGTTGGAGACACTTATGATCAGAGTTGATTTGAGGGAGAGTGACGATATGGTGATGTCTCGTTTTCTTGGGGGATTGAACAGAGAGTTGCAAGATAAGGTAGAGTTGCAGAATTATGAAGATGTGCAAGAGATGGTGCACAAAGCTGAGTTGATAGAAGCGCAACGTAAGAGGAGAATTGGCAGGTCTACTTTCACTTCTAATATCCCTAAGCCAAGAGAATTCACCAAATCAGCTCCAATCAAAGATGATAGACCCGCAGCCTCTGTAGTGAAAGAAGAGGTCAAAACAGAGCTTAAAACCCGAAGTGGCACTTCTAATAGCAATGTCAGATGTTTCAAGTGTCAAGGAATGGGACAATACTCCAGAAACTTTCATAATAAGAAGATGTTTCTATTGAGAGAAGGAGGAGAGATTTTGCCTCAGGATAGCTCAGAAAGTGAGGTAGAGGACGATTTGGAGGAGGAAGAAGCAGCTGCTGCAGTTGGAGAGTTACTTGTTGCACACAGATCATTGAGCATTCAGGTTCATCCAGATGATAAGGAACAGCATGAGAATCTCTTCCACACTAGATGTGTAGTTGAGGATAAGGTTTGCACCTTGATTGTTGATGGAGGCAGCTGCACCAATGCCGCCAGTGAGGAGATGGTAAAGAAGCTTAATCTTAAGACTAGTTCACATCCTAAACCGTATCAGCTGCAGTGGTTAGGCAACAAGGGAGCTATAACCGTTTCTCAGCAAGTACTCATCCAGTTGGCGATTGAGAAGTATGAAGATGAGTTGCTGTGTGATGTTGTGCCAATGAGGTCTAGTCACGTTCTGTTGGGCAGACCATGGCAGTATGATAGGCGTGTGATGCATGATGGGTACAAATACAAGCAGGTGTTTGAGTACAAGAGACGAAAAATCACTCTTCTTCCACTCACACCAGCTGAAATCTACAAGGATCAGATGCATATGAACAGAAAAGAGAAGGAGAAAGTGCCAAATGCATTGTACATCAATCATAGTGAGTTTAACAAGTTGTTTGATCCAGAAATGACTACTTTTATGTTTGTGTACAAGGAGACATTGACTACTTCCACATGAGATGATTCAGATCATAGAGGAGTATGAGGACATTTTTCCTAAAGAGATACCACCGGGATTGCCTCCAATACGTGGAATTGAGCATCAGATTGATTTGGTGCATGGTTCTGTGTTGTCAAACAAACCATTTTACAGAACTAATCCACTTGAGACTAAAGAGCTTCAGAAGCAAGTAGATGAGCTGATGAGTAAGGGCTATATTCGTGAGAGTTTAAGCCCATGTGCTATACCAGTGTTGTTAGTGCCTAAGAAAGATGGGACATGGAGGATGGGTGTAGACTGCAGAGTTATCAACAACATCACAGTGAAGTACAGACATCCGATTCCAAGACTTGATGACATGCTGGATGAGTTATGTGGATCCACCATCTTTTCTAAAATCGATTTGAAGAGTGGTTACCACCAAATCAGAATGAGGGAAGGGGATGAGTGGAAGACTGCATTCAAGACCAAGCAAGGCTTATATGAGTGGCTGGTTATGCTGTTTGGTCTCACCAATGCTCCCAGCACGTTCATGTGTCTCATAAATCACACTCTCAGACCGTTCATTGGGCTGTTTGTAGTAGTCTACTTTGATGATATACTCATCTACAACAAAGGTTTGGGAGAGCATTTAGAGCACATCCGCAGGGTTCTAGATGTTCTTCGCTCTCAATCTCTCTTTGCTAATTATTCTAAATGTTTATTCTGTACTACTGAGGTTGTCTTTTTAGGCTTTGTTGTTAGTGCAGATGAAGTTAGAGTAGATGATGAGAAGATCAAAGCAATCTCTGATCAATTCTCCACTCTTAATACTTCCTGATTTTATGAAAACATTTGAGATTGAATGTGATGCCTGAGGAGTGGGAATTGGTGCTGTTTTGATGCAGGATAGAAAACCAGTAGCTTACTTCAGTGAGAAGCTAGGAGGAGCTGCAATTAACTACCCAACTTATGACAAGGAGCTGTATGTATTGGTTAGAGCACTTCAGACGTGGCAGCATTACTTGTGGCCAAAAGAATTCGTCATTCATACAGATCATGAGTCGTTGAAGCACTTAAAGGGACAGCAAAAGCTCAACAAGAGACGCCAGATGGATGGAGTTCATAGAGACGTTTCCATACATAGTTAAGTACAAGAAAGGTAAAGATAATGTAGTTGCAGATGCATTATCTGTGGACTTTGTACTTGGCTTACCTCGAACCAGAAACGGTAGAGATTCTCTTTTGATGGTTGTTGACAGGTTTAGCAAGATGACTCACTTTATAGCTAGCCACAAGACGGATGATGCTGTTTGTGTAGCTAATCTGTTTTTCAGGGAAGTTGTGAGATTGCATGGAATGCCTTAAGTGATAGTTTCATATAGAGACACCAAATTCTTAGGGCATTTCTGGCGCACACTATGGGCTAAGCTAGGGACAAGATTGACGTTTTCAACATCATGCCATCCTCAGACTGATGGACAGACAGAAGTAGTGAACAGAACGTTGTCAACACTTCTAAGGACGTTGGTGAAGAGCAACATGAAGTCATGGGAAGAGTGTCTACCACATGTAGAGTTTGCTTACAATCATGCTAAGCATTCTGCCACTCTATTTTCTCCTTTTGAGATTGTTTATGGGTTTTATGAAGATAAAGACTGGTCCAACCTTCAAGATCTTACCCAAAACACTTCAGTGTTGAAAAGATTCAAGAATGTGTAGAAGAATCGAGGAGAAAACTTAGAGAGAATGGAGAGAATAGTGAAGAAACCATTTTCTTTTTCAAAAAAACTCTTACAAGCTTTTTTTCTTTTAACTAAAGAAGAAGAAAGAGATAAGGGTGGAGGAGACAACATATGGGGACCATCACCAACATCACATGGTGAAGACCAGATGTGGTGAGGACCACAAATCTTCCTCTTTTCTCTTCATATGTCCCAACGGGTAGTAGCCCCGAGAATGCACAGCCCCGATGACAAGTGGCCCTGATAATGCACGACCCCGATGACAAGTGACCCCGATAATGCACGGACCTGATTACTCGTAGCCCCGAGAATGCACGGACCCAAATATTAGTGGCCTAGATAATGCACGACCCAAATATTAGTGGCCCCGATAATGCACGGACCCGAATAATTACACTCGGCCTCTTGGAAAGGTAGGTGTGGCCGAGTGAGGATTCATCTTGACTAATACTCCCCCTCAAGCAAAGCCGCAAGGAATGAAGGCTTAGCTTGGAAACTTGAAGTCTACACCTCGGTAAAAACCTTAGAAGGGAAAACCACTTTGGACAAAACCCTTCCTAAGGAAAAGAGCATGTAAACTCCAAGTTAGGGAACATGAAGTCAAGGATACTCAAGACTCACGAGTCCAAGCTTGCCATAGATATGAGAGCAAACTTTGGAACTCGCAGCCTTGGTAAAGATGTCGGCCAGCTGATCCCTACTCGGTGTGTAGCACGGAAGAACAATTCCAGGTTCCATCCGTTCTCGAACTTTGTGGCAGTCCACTTCAACATGCTTGGTCCGCTCATGAAAAACCGGATTTGAGGCGATGTAAATGGCTGCTTGGTTGTCACAATGCATGGTGATAGCATCCTTTGTCTCTCGGCCTAAATCCTTGAGAAGTGCCTTAAGCCAAACTAGCTTATCCGTAAGCCTCCTCATAGCTCGGTATTCAGCCTCCGCATTCGAACAAGCTACCACTTTCTGCTTCTTTGTCTTCCAAGTTACCAAGTTCCCTTCAATAAACGTGCAATAACCCGTGGTAGACTTCCTATCAATCCTATCTCCTGCCCAATCAGCATCACAATATCCAGGAATATCCGAACTCCAATTCTTACCCATCCAAACGCCTTGACTAGAACTCCCTTTGAGATACTTGAGGATCCTCTCAATCATAGACCAGTGTTGTGTAGTGGGGGCTTGCATGTGCTGGCTGACCTGGTTAACCGCAAAATAAAGGTCTGGTCGAGAAATGGTTAGATAAATAAGGTTACCTACCAATCGTCGGTATTTGGAAACATCTCCAAATGGCTCATCCGTCTTCTCCCCCTCTCTACTGACCTTGTATCCTTCCTCTAGTGGTGTCTTTGCTGGCCTACATGTGTCCATACCTGTGTCAAGAAGCAAGTCAAGTGTGTATTTTCGTTGGGAAAGAAATAACCCTTCCGAAGAACGACAAATTTTAATCCCTAGAAAATACTTTAGCTCATGATAAAGACGTTTTTACGGTGTTTTCTCAAATACCAAACTGTCTATCTAATCAATTGTAGTATAGTATGGTGTCTATCCACTGGGAGAGCAACTAGCAATCAAGATGTAATCTACTTATCCTAATCTAAGCCAGATTCGATTTAGTGAGTGGTGATCTAATCTAGGTGAAAACGAAATCCTAAAACAGAGTGCTAAAAACGAGACAAGAAAATAGAAATGTAAAAGCAGAGAATTAAAAATAAAGCAATAGCAAAATGAAACGAAGTGCAACACCAAATCTCAACCTAAAAGCAGAGTATTAAAATTCACGAAAATTCAATAGAGGAAAAAGGGGTTCTCGAGGTTGAGGATCAATGATTAGGGTATTCCTAGGGGTTCCAGACTTATTTATCAACCTATTTAGATGACCTCTAAGCAAGGAATCACAAAGTAATCACATTCGCTCTCGCGCAATGGGACCTCTCCTAAAAGACAACCTGACTTGACTCTCGCCCAACGATTGAAAATTCAAGAGGCTTTAAGTATGGACCTTACAAAGCATAATAACACCCTAGACAATCAATCTCTTGAGCTAGGAAGATGTTATCTTAACTTAAGCATGTTCAAGTGATTCCCCAAACGCCACTCGGGGGGATTCACCACGAGATCGAATTTCAATTGATCAGAAAGAAACAAGCATTAAGAACACTTAAATTAAAGAGATCTAAGACCTTAATCAATCATAAAAAAATCTGGAAATCCCTAAGTTTTCCCCTAATCTCACCCTTTCCTCAAGAACCCTATACTAACTTACTCAAAATTCATGAAGTAAAACATAGACTCAAAATCGAAAATCAATTGCATAAACTTAAGACTGAAAATCGTAAACTGCTATTAAGAGAGAACTCGAGATTTTTTTGCTAGAAAAGATTGTATATTAAAAGTGGAAATTCTTGTACAATTTATAGATCAACAAAGATCTTTAAGTCTTAAAGTAAAAAGGAAAATTACTTAGAAAGTAAAAAAGGAAAATTGCTTAAAGAGAAGAAAGGAAAATTCCCTAGAAGAGAAATGGAAAATTCCTTGAAAAGAAAAATGGAAAGTTCCTTAGAAAGAAGAAATGGAAAAAGGCCTAAAATAGTTGGGCTTTTGCCTTTTCACATAAAGGGATACCATTGGGCTCTTTTTACAAAAAGCCCAAAAGAAAAGTCAACTCTGTCAAAAGTCAATGTTCTGGTCCAAAAATCCTCTCAACCAAGTGTGGTCGAGTGTCATGCTCGAGTGTCATGGGTATATGCCAAATCTTCTAGATCACATCCTGAAATTCAACTTTAGGCCAGCCGAGTTTCCATTGGTCTTCTTGTAGTCCGAAATTTTTCATGAAATGCTCCAAAAAGTACCTTAAAATACCCTTTATGCAATGTGTGCAATGCCCAACACTAAGTATGCAAATTATGCCTAAAAGAACCTAAAACTATGATAATAATGCAAGTATGAATGCAAAACATGCTAAATAATGGCCCTAAAATGTGGTAAAATGCAGACACATCAACTCCTCCAAACTTAGTATTTGCTTGCCCTCAAGCAAATATGCATAGAGCTAAGAAGGAAGAGAGGTTGCTGACAATGGGAACAATCAAACCTCAAACAAACAACTTATCAAGCTGAAGACCGTAATCCACAATATACTTTCATCAAGGCTTAGCATTAAAATCGAATATTCCCCATTACTTAGTTGGACTCTAAGACACTCAGATTTGGAACCTATTTCTAAAGGTGTAGACCGCAAGAGGGGCTATCGATCAAAAGACCTTGGGATTCAACTTACTCAAATTCAGCCAGACACTATGAAGTAAGCATTTTCGATCACTTCTTATTCTTAACTCCTATCTTGGCTTCAACTCTTATTTATTCTCTCCAACTTTATCAATGAGACACAAAAAAGTACGGGTTTACGCACAGTCCCGACTCACCTTAGGCATCAATGTATTAGCTTTATCAATGATACACGAAAAAGTATGGGTTTACGCACAGTCCCGGTTCATCTTAGGCAACATCAGAATGGTTTCATTGATGAACACAAGAAGGTACACGTTTACGCACAATCCCCGTTATCTTAGACCATATCGTTTGAGCTGAGTTGTAAGAAGGATGATTCTATATTTATCTTATGCTTTTCTTTCTACTTAACTGGCTGAACCTAAGGAAGGATCTTATGCAATGTATCTCAAGCCCCTAATTTAGTAAAAATTAAGTTCAATTATGAGGAGACAAATCTGGTTCTTTCGAGACACAACATAAGCTTAGGTTTCTAAGGCCAATGATCTACCAATCAGTGTTCAAGAGGGGCAAAAAAACGCAAGTCCAAGAGTTCACTATGGTTACTAGCCAATCAACCGAGCAAGACTGTCTATCATTAGCAAGATGATTCCCAAAACTCTAGACTCAATCCTATATGAATGTGATGCAACTACATGAACACTCTATTTTATGGGTATTATGTGCCTTAGATGATATGCAATCGAAAAATTTATGCTAACTGAAAATGTTTTTGGTTTTTCTATGTCTTAGATGTAATGCAAATGATGAAATGCAAGAAAAACTAAAAATCACAGAAAACAAAGTCAAATGTCCCCTAGAATCCTCCCCCAAACTTAAATCACACAGTCTCTTGTGTGTATAAAAGCCCAAAAGAGGTATATGCAGTGGTATATACAATGAAGGGAAGGGGTTCCGTACCTAATTGGAGAATGAAAAACTTAGAAATGAAGGAGTTTCTGGTTCATTTTCAGAACACTCGAGCAGCCTTGCTCGAGTGTCATGCTCTAGTGTTATGCTCTGGTGCCAAATTCCTTGTGGTGCACGTCCCTTGACCTGAAACATAAGAAAAGAGCAAAAGTAACAAAGAAAAACTGCCAGAAAGAAAATATGTACAAGGATATCATGGGATTTCCTCCCAAGTGAGCTTGTTTTAAGTAACTAAGCTTGACTTCCCACACCCATCAGACCTGGAGTGGTTCAAAGAGAGGAATTGAGGTCTCTCTGAGATGGTTTCATCAACCATGTAAAGCTTAACATTCTGCCCATTTTCTGGAAGTTTCTCTCCTTTCTTGCTAAACATGGTGATGGATCCACAAGGCATAACTCTTTTAATGTGGAAAGGTCCTGACCAATCTGATTTGAGCTTCGTTGGAAAGAGAAGCTGCTTCACTTTGGCAAATGGTTTGAGATATTTGCTGCTCTTCACCTTGTACTCCATTACTCCATCCACAAAACCAATTGGTCTCAAAATTATATCAGGCCCAAGATCCAATTCTAGTAAATTGTATGATTCCTTAAAAGGCATATTCGTGATCTCATTGCAAACAAACAAAGACTGAAGGCTTTTCCCATCAACAACCTCTTCAAACATTGGAATTTTCCTGCAGTAGTCGCTAGCCTTACCACTCTTAGCAAATATAAGTCGAGGAAGCTTAGGAGGTTTAATGCCCAACTTATTCAATCCCTCAATTAAGAAGCTTTGTCCTCCAATAGTAGGCTTCCTAGCTGCATCATTAATGTTAAACTTCATATTGAGATCCTTACCAAAGTTTAGCTCAATTGTTCCATTCCTCACATCCATTACAGCTCCAACAGAAGCTAAAAATGGTCTACCAAGGAGTAGTAGATCTTGTGGTTCCTCATCCATATCAATCACCACAAAGTCTGTGGGAACCTCAACATTACCAACCATTATAGGTATATCTTCCAGCAAACCATATGGTAAACAGACAGAACTATCAACTAGAATCAAAGAGAGCTTACAAGACTTGTAGTTGTTGAACCCCAACCTCTTAACAACAGATAGTGGCATTAGGCTAATTGAAGCTCCAAGATCACATAAACATTTGCTGAAAGTTAAATGACCCAATGAGCATGGTAAAGTGAATGTCCTAGGATCATCTAGCTTGTCTTGCACTATTATCCTCTCTAAGATGGCATTGCACTCATGAGTCTCTATTGTCATACCCTCTAGCTCATTTGTTCTTTCCTTCACAACATCTTTCAAAATTTTTTGATAAGGAGACATTAGCATGAAAGTATCAAGTATAGGTATCTTTACCTCAGCATCCTTTATTTGCTTGTCAAAAAGAGCCTTGTACTTCATCATTACGTCCTTTTTAAACCTTTGTGGGAAGGGTAGTTGAGGTTTAAAAGGAGGAAGGGTAAAAGACTTGTGGATATCGTGCAAAATATCATGTTTTGGAGGTTGGTAAGGGGACACTCGACCTAGCCTTGCTCGAGTGTCCTGCTCGAGTGTCCTGCTCGAGTGTCTCATTGTGTGGTTCTGAACATAATGCTCGATCAGTTCCAGCTCGAGCGTCCTGCTCGAGTGTTCTTTTCTGAGGCTTTTTCTCGATATTTTCAGCCTTTTTCTGACTAAGGCTGTCCTCCCCAACTTGAATGTCACTGTCCTCAGTGAATTTATCATGTCGTACTTGTGGAGAGATCTCTTTTCCGCTCCTCAATGTAATGGATTGGGCAGTGTATTCCTTGGAGTTTTGAATGACTTTTCCTGGTAGTTGCCCAATAGTCTTAACTGCAGAGGAGGAAGCTTGCTTGTTCTCTAAATTCTTGAGGCGAGCATTAAGAGTCTCAAACTTGCAATGGAGGTCATTATGGGAAGCATCTATCTTAGTGTGTACCTCAGCAAATTTCCTGGTTATTTCAAAGGCGTTAGCTGTCTGACCTTTGAGGATTTGCTGCAAGATGTCCATTACTTCAGGGGTTTGTTGGGGTTGGGTAGTGTTGTTGTATTCATAACCAGGTGGTACAGTAGGTGGGTAGTGATGAGTTTGCTGGTATTGATGTTTTGGGACAAAGAGTTTGGATTGGGGATGGTGGTGCGGTATTGGTGGATACACCTGATCTTGGGGATTAGCCACATTGGTGTTCCTGTATGAGAGGTTGGGTTTGTAGTTGTTGTAAGGCCCATAACTATTACCCTGATTCTGCACAAAACTGACCTCCTCTACCTCATCTTCATCTGCTACAACCTTTTCGGACTTACTCACGTGATGTACCTGCTTTTGATGAACTGAGAGCAACTTATCCAGCTTTTCTTGTATGGCTTTGAGTTCCTTCCTACTAACCATGTCAGGATAAGTTGTACCTCTAGGAGTTCGATCATAGTCTTCACTGTATTGGCCGTCTGCTTGTGCTAAATTCTCAACCAATTCTCATCCATCATCTACATCCTTGTTGTGAAAGTTCCCATTCCTTGCTGTGTCTAGCAACATTCGGATCTTGGGAATAACGCCTCTGTAGAGAGTGCTGAGAAGTGACTCAGTAGTAAACACATGATGAGGACATTGTGAGTGGTACATCTTGAATCGTTCTCAAGCCTCAGAGAATGTCTCAGAATGATTTTGCTTGAAACCAGAGATAGAGTTGCGAAGTTTCGCAGTTCTGGAGTTGGAGAAGAACTTACCTAGAAACGATTGTTTGCAGGCATCCCAAGATGTAATAGACCCTTGTGGCAAGTGTTTTTCCCACAGGTGTGCTTTGTCTCCAAGAGAGAAAGGAAACAACCTCAGTTTCAGAGCATCCTCACTAACCCCATTAATCTTTGTCAAACTGGTTAGTCTTTCAAACTCATCAAGATGATCCAGCGGATCCTCAGAAGGTAAACCATGAAATTTACTGTTCTGTACCATGGAGATCATACCACTCTTAATCTCAAAGTTGTTGTTGGCTATGGCTGGTGGAACAATTCCATGGCGTTGAGTGTGAATACTGGGAGCATCACCGACACCAATGTGTCTAACTCTCCTAGGACGAGTTCCTAGTTTAGTAGCTTGTACTTGTTCTTCCATGTTCACCTTATCCGTGTATTCTTCTTTCAATCTGTTCCATTGTTCTCGTAAGTATTCACGAGGCAAACGGTCTATTCTGTCAGAGTATGGGATGAGATCTTCACTACCACGGGACCTGGTATTCATGCAAGTGGTTTGTGTCGTCGGAAATAACACTCGAGCAGGTGGTGTTCGAGTGTGTTGATCGAGTGTTTCTGGGGTCTGCTCGAGCATTCTGGAAACAGAAGAAGGATCAAGGAGCTCGAGCTGAGTTGGTCGAGCTCGTTGATCGAGTGTACCTGAAAGCAGACAAAAAACAGAAACAAGATTAGAATATTGTAATAAAACTTAGTCTCAAGAAAGTGATTTTCCTAATTGTAGCTAACTAGAACCTAGTTGGCAACGGCGCCAAATTGATAAAGACGTTTTTACGGTGTTTTCTCAAATACCAAATTGTCTATCTAATCAATTGTAGTACAGTATGGTGTCAATCCACAGGGAGAGCAACGTGCAATCAAGATGTAATCTACTTATCCTAATCTAAGTCAAATTCGATTTAGTGAGTGGTGATCTAATCTAGGTGAAAATGAAATCCTAAAACAGAGTGCTAAAAACGAGACAAGAAAATAGAAATGTAAAAGCAGAGTATTAAAATCATGAAAATTCAATAGAGGAAAAAGGGGTTCTTGAGGTTAAGGATCAATGATTAAGGTATTCCTAGGGGTTCCAGACTTGTTTATCAACCTATTTAGATGACCTCTAAGCAAGGAATCACAAAGTAATCACATTCGCTCTCGCACAATGGGACCTCTCCTAAAAGACAACCTGACTTGACTCTCGCCCAACGATTGGAAATTCAAGAGGCTTTAAGTATGGACCTTACAAAGCCTAATAACACCCTAGACAATCAATTTATTAAGCTAGGAAGATGTTATCTTAACTTAAGCATGTTCAAGTGATTCCCCAAACGCCTCTCGGGGGGGATTCACCAACAGATCGAATTTCAATTGATCAGAAAGAAACAAGCATTAAGAACACTTAAATTAAAGAGATATAAGACCTTAATCAAACATAAACAAATCTGGAAATCCCTAAGTTTTCCCCTAATCTCACCCTTTCCTCAAGAACCCTATACTAACTTACTCAAAATTCATGAAGTAAAACATAGACTTAAAATCGAAAATCAATTGCATAAACTTAAGACTAAAAAAAATCGTAAATTGCTTTGTAAAGAGAGAACTCGAGATTTTTGCTAGAAAAGATTGTCCCTTAAAACTGGAAATTTTAGTACAATTTATAGATCAAAAGATCTTAAAGAAAAAGGAAAAATACTTAAAGAGAAAAAGGGAAAATTCCCTAGAAAGAAAAATGGGAAATTCCTTTAAAAAGTAAAAAGGAAATTTCCTTATGAAAAAAAAATGGAAAAAGCCTAAAATAGGTGTTGGGCTTGCACAAGTGGGTATTGATGGGCCTTTTCGCAAAGAAGCTCAAGAAGCCAACTCTGTCAAAAGTCTTAGTTTATGGTCCGCAAATCCACTCGACCAAGTGATGGTCGAGTGTCATGCTCGAGTGTCAAAACTCGAGTGCCAAATCTTCTAGTTCACATCCTGAACTTCAACTTTAAGCCAAACGATTCCTCATTGGTCTTCTTGTAGTCCGAAATATTCCATGATAAGCTCCAAAAAGTGCCTAAAAATACCTTTTATGCAATGTATGTAATGCCCAACACTAAGTATGCAAATTATACCTAAAAGAACCTAAAACTATGATAATAATGCAAGTATGAATGCAAAACATGCTAAATATTGGCCCTAAAATGTGGTAAAATGCAGACACATCACTAATCAAGCTCTTATCACTAATCATATGGTGAGTAGCTCCGGAATCAACAACAAGAGGTTGAAATAGATGATGAGAGTAGAAAAAAATACCGGTATCCTTTAAGGATTTTAGGGAATTAATGAGAGCCTCAAGATCTGATTTCTTGATAAAATCTCCATGGAATGATGAAGAAGCCACATCCTTGTGTTCATAATCCCTAGAGGAGGACGCTGCTGCAGCTGAGCCTACCAGTGAACTAGATCCATCCGATACCTCTTGGGACAAGTTGGCCTTTGAGTCCTTGAACTTTGCTGGCTTTAGGTGAGGATGAAGCAGCCATCATTTGTCCTTTACATGGCCTTTCTTCTTACAATGATCACAAACAAGCCTCTTCCTTTCCTCAAATTTTCCTTGAGCTTTGTTGGCCGAAATCAGAACCGAGTTTCCCTTACCACCAAATAACATGATGGAGCCTTGTTCCTTTTGGATTTGAGAGCAAACATCCTCAAGACTAGGGAGAGAGCTAGACGTGGCTGCTGACCTTAAGATATGTTTCACAAGATCATTGTAACCCGGGTTTAGATTCATTAGGAGACCAAAGACTTTATCTTCCTCATTTCTTGCCCGAATAACTTTGGATCCATAGAAATCGGCCTTAGCATGTGTAACTCAGCCCACAAGGATCTAAAGTTCTCAAAATAGTCAGTAAATTCCATTTCCTCTTGGAGAAGATTAGAGAGAGTCTTCTTGACCTCAAACACCCTAGTTAAGTTGGAGACATTACCATAAACCTTCTCTAAGCTGTCCCATAAATCCTTTGCTGTTTCGCAATAGGAGTATACCTCAAGAATTGAAGCATCTAGAGAGCCTAGGATGATTGACTTGACAGCTTGATCTACTTGAAACCATTCATCATCCTCAACAAGAAGATCATCCTCATTTACATCGCTTGAGAGTGGTTCCCTTGGGGGTCTTTCCCTTACAACATAACTCCAAAACCCTCTTCTTGTACATATAGTAGTCTTTAGAGTTCTGGCCCAAAGAAGATAGTTGAGACCCTTGAGAGTAATTGGAACAACGGGAAACTTTGTGGAATCCATAAAGATTGAAGCTTTGAAGATGAAACTTGATAAAGGCGAGATCTTTCCTTCAAAACTAGACAAAAGAGAGAACTTTATGGCTGAAACTAGACAAAGGTGAGAGCTTTTTTTATCAGATCTGAAAAAAGGAACTTTGTGGCTGAATCTTGATGAAGGAGAGATCTTTGAACAAGGATGCAAGAAAGGAGCAAACTTTCTCGTTTTTGGACTCAAGAACTCTAGATCTACTACTTGAAGGCGCAGATTTGAGAGATGAAAACCTGAAAAATAAAAGAGAACGAAAAGTGGAGAATAACCGAAAGAGAATAAGGAGCAAAAGCCTAAGATCTTTGCTCTGATACCATGTTGAAAAGATTCAAGAATGTGTAGAAGAATGGAGGAGAAAACTTAGAGAGAATGGAGAGAATAGTGAAGAAACCATTTTTCTTTTTCAAAAAAAGTCTTACAAGCTTTTTGTCTTTTAAATAAAGAAGAAGAAAGAGATAAGGGTGGAGGAGACCACATGTGGGGACCATCACCAACATCACATGGTGAGGACCACATGTGGTGAGGACCACAATTCTTCCTCTTTTCTCTTCATATGTCCCAACGGCTAGTAGCCCTGAGAATGCACGGCCCCGATGACAAGTGGCCCCGATAATGCACGACCCCGATGACAAGTGACCCCGATAATGCACGGATCCGAATACTCATAGCCCCAAGAATGCACAGACCCAAATATTAGTGGCCCGGATAATGCACGAACCCAAATATCAGTGGCCCCGATAATGCACGGACCCGAATAATGTCACTCGGCCTCTTGGAAAGGTAGGTGTGGTCGAGTGAGGATTCATCTTGACTAATATTCAGATCGTGCAAGGAGTCTTAGAATGATCTTGGAGAAACTTGGAATTGGGGACTCGATCAGCCACCTGAGCAGTACGAGATCAAGTGCTGAGGAATGTCGAGAAACTCGGACAACGCACTCGAACAACACTCTATCGAGTGCAGAGCAAAACAAGGCCACAAGCGAACTAACACACATTTCTGATTCATTCAATGATATTGAGGCTCCGATTCAAGGGTCTGACTTGCCAAATGATGTTGAGGTCCCTCCTTTGGAAGAACTAATCATTGATGATGGAGAAGAACTAGCACAACATGGTTCAGATGGAGTGGAAAACATTGATATGACTGAGCCAGCTCCTATACCTCTAAGAAGGAGTCAGAAGGTGAGGAAGGATCCCTCCAATTGGATCAACACTAGGGTGTACTACAACAATAATGCAGTTGCCCATCCTTAACAAGTCGTATGCAATCTTGTAGAAATTCCGCAAGAACATCAAGCTTTCATCACCCAACTTGATCAGCACCATTTGCCAAGTACTTATTATTGATCAAGACCTATCAAGGCCATCAAAATATCTACAAGGTCAAAGAAATAAGGTATCGGGTCACGAGTATGATCGGACCGGGAAAAGTTGTCAATCGGGTCGAGAATACGGTCGGAGCAAATGGTGGATCGGAAGGTGCTATCGGGTCGAGGAAATGAGCACTGCTGTACGAGTCAGTACATACCGCAGTCGGAGAACCAGGTCGAGAAATTTGCTACCCGCGGTACGAGGCAAGAAGTCTGAATATCGAGACACTCGCTACCCGCGGTACGAGGCGGGAAGTCTGAGGATCGAGAAAATGACTACCCGCGGTACGTAGCGGGAAGACGGATGATCGAGACAGCCATTATCCGCAGACCGAAGCGGGAAGTTTGATGATCGGGGATCAATGTCCGAGCGGTACGATGGACCTCGATCTATGGGCGACCGTTGACCAAGTCAACGGTCAACGACAAAAGTCAACGCCTACCCAAAACAAGATTTGGATCGATTTGGTCTAAGGAAGAAGGTGCGACGAGGACTTGGATCCTAAGGAGACACCAACTAGAAGAAGATGACCATTGGAGAAGAGTCGCCAAGGCCGAGGCAAGGCGCGGATCACCAAGGCGCGGAGGAGTCGCTCTCAACTCGGGGAACGGAGCGCATTGGGATCCGAGGCGCGTCACTCTCTCTCCCTTGGAAGCTGTACCTCGGTGACAAGGGTCACATGTGACCGTTACTCACCTTAAGGGTCACAAGTGACCGTTACTCACCTTTCGTCAAGACCGAGGCAAGGCGCGGATCACCAAGGCACGGAGGAGTCGCTTTCAGCTCGGGGACCGGAGTGCGTTGGGATCCGGGGCGCGTCACTTTCTTCCTTGGAAGCTGTACCTCGGCGACGAATTTGAACCCTCCTAAGACTCCTTGTACCCTCTATAAATAGCACCTCTTGTAACACCATACTTATGCAATGAAAATGTCCGATTCTCTCTATCACATTCTCTCCACTCTTCTTTTATTTTGTTCTAAAATCTAGCATGGTATCAGAGGTTTGCTCTTGATTCCTTACGACTTCCACTCATATACTACCTCTTATTCTATATTCTCTCATCTCCTTTGATCAATTCTATATTCTCACTCGGTTTCTTCAACTCATTCGAAGAAACACTCTTTTATCCATCAGATATTTTTTGAAAAATCATGGAGCAGAACAAAGCTTTGATTATTCCAATTGTTCTCATAGGGAACAACTATTTTGTGTGGGCTCGAACAGCTAAAACCATGATTTGTGGCCGTGGCTTTGGGAGGCACATTGTGAGGACAAAACCTCCAACAAAAAGGGCTATCTCATAGGAAGAAGATGAAGAATCTCAAAGTGACGATGAGAAGCTTGATGAAGAAGACAAATGGTTTCAAGAAGACCATGTTGTCAAAGCAATTATTCAAAACTCTCTTGAGACATCAATCCTAGAAGCATACTCTTATTGTGAAAGTGCAAAAGAGTTGTGGGATACTCTCAAGAAAGTTTTTGGGGATATTACAAATATCACAAGAGTGTTCGAAGTTCAAAAAGAACTAAATGAACTTTGGCAAGATGAATCCAACTTCTCCAAACACTTTGGAACATGGAGATCATTATGGGCTGAATATGAAGCGCTTCGACAAAGTACCATTGACCCTGAAATCCTTCAAGAACGCCGAGAACTAGATAAGGTGTTTAGTCTCCTATTAACATTAAATCCGGAGTTAATGACCTTATCAAGCATATCTTAAGAGACAAGAAATTACCAAGCCTTAAAGAAATTTGTTCTCGACTACACAAGGAGCAAGGGTCAAGTGGTCTATTTGGTGGAAAGAAGGAGCTCCCATCCGCCAACCGAGTGATGTACAAGTGAGATGATAAAAGGAAGAATCTTGTGTGTGATCATTGCAAACGTACTGGCCATGTCAAAGACAAGTGTTGGATTCTCCATCCACATCTCAAGCCTAGCAAGTTTCAAAAGAATTCCAAGGCTAATCTCTCTCAAGGAATTGAAGAGGAGCCAAATCAAGACAATCACTCCGGTCAAGGAGAGAGCTCCGTCAAGAAACCTCAAGAAGGAACCGCATTGGCAACATCAAACGAAGTAATTAAGAAATCAGATTTGGAGGCCCTAATCAAAGCCATTAATTCGCTCACCAATTCCGGTACCACTTTCTTTACTCATATACCAAGTAGGAACTTAGTAATAGATTCGGGAGCTTCTCATCACATGATAAGCAACCCGAATCTCCTAGAAAATACTAATCCTATTCTAGGGAATGTAGTAGTGGCAAATGGTGAGAAAGTAGCTATTCAAGGCTTAGGAAAATTGAAAGTTTTCGGAGAAAACTCCAAAGCCTTCTATATGCCAAATTTCAATTCAAATCTACTATCCGTTAAATGTATTACCTCCAATTTGAATTGTCATGTGATTTTTGGGCCTAATGAAGTTTGGTTTCAGGATATTAAAAGTGGCAAGCTGATTGGAAAAGGAGAAACAAGAGGCGGCCTTTATGTGCTTGAGGATTCCATCTCAAATACACCTATCTTATCATTATTTAGCTCTAATGTTGTTAAGTGCTTAAATGCCGTTTGGCATGCTAGACTAGGACACCACATGCTCGTACTTTAGGGTTAATGTTGCCTAATGTTTCCTTTGATAATTTAAGTTGTGAGGCTTGTATTATGGGAAAACATTGCAAATCCATATTTCCGAATTCTAGTACCATTTATGAGAAATGCTTTGATTTAGTTCATTCGGATGTTTGGACATCACCTTGCACATCTAGGGATAATCTCAAGTACTTTGTAACGTTTATTGATGAAAAATCTAAATATACTTGGCTTACACTAATCCCATCTAAAGATCGTGTATTTGATGCCTTTGTAAATTTCAAAAAGTATGTAATTAATCAATTGAATGCTAACATAAAGGTACTAAGGTTGGACAATGGAGGAGAGTATACAAGCTTAAAATTCCGAGAACATCTAAGCAAACATGGCATCATTCATCAAACAAGTTGTCCTTATACTCCTCAACAAAAAGGAGTAGCCGAAAGAAAGAATAGGCATCTAATGGAAGTAGCACGATCCATGATGTTCTATATGAAAGTGCCAAATCGAATTCGAATTCCAACTAAAGTTATCTTATAAATCGAATTCCAACTAAAGTTATCTTATAAATCAAATTCCAATTGGGGATATGCGGTTATGGCAGCTTGTTATCTTATAAATCGAATTCCAACTAAAGTCTTGAAAGATGCATCACCCTTCGAGGTACTAAATGGAAACAAACCCTTTATTGATCATCTTAGAGTGTTTGGATGTGTTTTCTTTGTGTTAATTCCAGGAGAACAAAGGAGTAAATTGGATGCAAAGAGCACCAAATGCATGTTCCTTGGATACTCTACAACACAAAAGGGGTATAAGTGTCTTGATCCGGAAAATCATTAGACATATGTTTCAAGAGATGTAAAGTTCCTAGAAGACCAAAGCTACTTCGACAAGATAGAATGGGAGAGCCTAAAAGATTTGTCAAATTCCACCTCGGATAGAACAGCAAGTCTCCGACACCTTCTCAGCCACTTAGGCAATCCTATCCAAGAAAACGTAGTGGACTCAAATCAGGGAACAAAAGATTCAGCTCAACCCCAAGAAGCACCATCCATCTCATCTCAAGAAATAGGAAGTGAGTCTCAAGAACACGAAACACATCCAATGGATAATGTTGAACCCAATGATGAAAGGGAAGAAGAAGTGAGAAACATAGACAGCCATGGAAATGAGGAAACGAGTGTTGTGTCAATTCCGTTAAGGAGAAGCACAAGGATAAGGAAAGACCCGTCAAATTGGATTAATACAAGGGTCTACTACAACCATGAAGCGGTGGCTCATCCGATCCAAGAAAGGTGTTCTCTAGACCTTCTACCGTTTGATCATAAGGCGTTCCTTGGGAAGATAGAAATGCATCAGCTTCCAAAGACATATGAAGAAGCAAAGAACACCAAAGAATGGTGTGAAGCCGTGGATGCCGAAGCTAATGCCATGGAGAAAAATTAAACATGGGAAGAAGCAACTCTACCTCCGGGAAAAAAAGCGGTAAGTTCAAAAGCACCAGAGAAATAGAGAGATACAAAGCTTGGTTAGTAGCAAGGGGATTTACTCAAACATATGGAGAGGATTATATTGAGACGTTTGTTCTTGTGGCAAAAATACATACCGTAAGAGTAATTCTCTCCCTTGCCAACAACCTATCATGGGAGTTGTGGCAAATGGATGTGAAGAATGCTTTTCTTCAAGGGGAATTGGAGAAGGAAGTATATATACATCCACCACCGGGACTTCAGCACAAAGTAGCCCCCGGAAAAGTGTTGAGTGTGGGTTTGAGTAACACACATTGCGAAAGCTAGAGAGAATGAGCGATTAGAGAGTTTTAAGAGAATATGAAGAAAGCTTCCATTAAATCTCCATAAAATGTTTAAGGATACAAGTTTAGCTTAAATAGACAGAAAAATTGCAAAGGAGAAGAAGAGAAGAGAGAGAAGAAGTCGCTGAAGGCTGGAGAGGACAACCTGGAGCCGTTGGCGGCTGGAGGGGACCACCTAATCTTCCTGGGACACACGCGCCTAACGGTCATATCTGCGGGACCACATTTGACCGTTGGGGGAAGACCAACGACCTCATCCTGAAATGATCATAAGGCGCTTCCCAACTTGCTTCCCACGTCTCATTGCCTTGCGCCCTACGTCTTCTCGCCTTCCGTCTCACGGCTTCTCTTTTTCCCGAAGTTGCGCCCAACCGAAGTTATGCGCGTCTTCCGATCTTCCTAAGGATAAATGTCACTAGGCCTCTGGGATTTTATTGGTGTGGCCTAGTGAGGATGCTTGGCCAATACTCCCCCTCAAGCTAAGCCGCAATGGAATAGAGACTTAGCTTGGAAACCCCAAAGCATACACCTCGGTAAAAACCTCACAAAGGAAAACCTATTGGGACAAAACCTTTATGAGGGAAAAAGAGCATGTATTCTTTGAGGTTAGGAGACATGAGGTCAAGGGAAGTCAAGGCTTACAAGTCCAAGTTTGCCATAAATATGGTTGCAAACCTTGGAGCTTGTGGCCTTGGTGAAGATGTCTGCCAATTGATCTCCACTTGGTGTGTAACACGGAAAGGTTACTCCCTGAGCTATGCGTTCCCGAACATTGTGGCAATCTACCTTAATACTCTTGGTCCTCTCATGAAAGACTGAGTTGTTGGCTATGTGTATTGCTACTTGATTATCGGAATGCATTATGGTAGGTTCATTGGTGTCATACCCTAGATCTTTGAGGATACTTCAGAGCCACACCAACTCATCCGTGAGTTTCCTCATTGCTCGGTATTCTGCTTCTGCGGTAGAGCAAGCCACCACCTTTTGCTTCTTGGTCTTCCAAGTCACCAAGTTCCCTCCAATAAATGTGCAAAAACCAGTAGTAGACTTCCTATCGTTCCTATCACCTGCCCAATCAGCATCACAATATCCAGATATTGTAGTACTATCATGCTTACCCATCCAAATGCCTTGGCTTGAACTCCCTATTAGATACCAAAGGATGCGCTCAAGCATCGACCAATGATGCTTTGTGGGATTTTGCATGTGCTGGCTGACTTAATTTACTGCAAAACAGAGGTCGGGACGGGTTATGGTAAGGTAAATAAGCTTACCTATGAGCCGCCTGTACAACATTGGATCCTCATATGGCTCAGCCGCATTCTCCCCCTCTCGATGAACCTTGTAACCATCATCAATAGGTATCTTGACAGACTTAGAAGTCACCATTGTTGTCTCACATAATAGATCAAGAGTGTACTTTCGTTGGGAGAGAAATAAGCCTTCTGAGGAACGACAAATCTCAATCACTAGAAAGTACGTGAACTCCCCCAAGTCTTTGATGTCAAAAACAGAATGGAGATAAGTCTTAGTTTGGGAAATACCTTCCTTATCATCGCTAGTGGTGATAAGGTCATCCACATAAATAAGCACAACTACAATGCCTTGAGACCTCCGGAAGGTGAACAAAGTGTGATCGGCTTCAGACTTGACAAAACCTCGATCACGAAGAGTATGGCTCAGTTTATGATACCAAGCTCTTGGAGATTGCTTCAGCCAATAGATGGCTTTCCGAAGCCGAAGAACCTTTCCGAGCGCAAACCTAGACTCAAGTCCCGGCGGTGGAGTCATATACACTTCCTCCTCAAGCTCTCCTTGAAGGAAAGCGTTCTTGACATCCATCTGCCATAAATCCCAAGACAGATTAGTAGCTAAGGAAAGCACAACCCTTACAGTATGAAGCTTGGCAACCGGAGCAAAGGTGTCTGTATAATCCTTCCCGTAGGTTTGAGTGAAGCCTCGTGCAACAAGACGTGCCTTATAGCGTTCAATCTCTCCATTAGCTTTATACTTAATGGTAAAGACCCACTTGCAAGAGACAACTTTCTTTCCTGGAGGGAGTTCAGCCTCAGCCCATGTTTTATTGACATCCATTGCGGCAGCCTCAATATTAACCGCCTCCATCCAGGCAGGGTTTTGGCTAGTTTCGGTAAACGTCTTGGGTACCTGTTCCAACTCAATTTTCCCAAGGAAAGCTTTAAAATGAGGTGGTACAAGGTTCATAGAGAATACCGCTTGAGTCGGATGAGCCACAGCAAAGGCATTATAGTATGTCCGCGTTTCTGCCCATCGTGAGGGATCCTTGCGCACCCTTGTACTACGACGAAGTGATTGAACGGGCTGAGGATCACAACCCGGAACAGACCCATCATCATGCAAACTAGACGTCTCGGAAGTCACAGTCGGATCGGTATACGCGGCCGGGTAAGAATCCTTGGCCGGATTAACAGTCGGAACTGGATAAGACGTTGGGGAGGGTGCGTCCGGAACACTGGCGGAAAGGTCATGACTTGAGTCGGGAACAGCAGAAGGTGTGTGTGTCTCGGTATCGGAAGTCAACGAGCGGTGCGGAGACCTCGAGCCCGAAGGACGCGTCCCAGCAGATGCAGCATCCGTTTCCCAAGAGAGACCTAAATGTTGGAGGAGAAGGCGCAAGCTTACGGCTCGGTCTAGATTCGGTTCAGATAAGTCCTGAAGGTCATCCCACGTAGTAGTATCATACAATCCTCTATCTTCCAAGAATTTAACATCACGAGACACATACACTCTTCTTGATTCCGGGTCGTAACACGTATAGCCTTTTTGTGTCGGAGAATAGCCAATAAACATACACCGTTTACTTTTGGCTTCAAGCTTGTTGCGGAGGTCTCCGGGGACTAAAACAAAACAAAGACACCCGAATACACGTAAGTGATCTAAATGTGGTTCAGTTTTGTTAAGTACCTTAAATGGAGACACATCCCGAAGAATCTTAGTAGGGGTTCGATTAATCAAATAGCAAGCTGTCATGACAGCATCTCCCCAAAAATGTTTTGGAACGTGCATATGAAACATGATTGCTCGTGTAATTTCCATTAGATACTGATTTTTACGTTCGGCCACACAATTTTGTTGCGGATTATAAGGGCAACTTGTTTGGTGAAGGATTCCTTGTATGGCAAGGTGTTCTTGGAACACTCGACTCATATACTCACCACCATTATCCGTTCGTAATACCTTCAATTGAGCATTAAAGTGATTAGTGATGTAAGCTTCAAAATTTTTAAATGCATCAAACACTTTATCTTTTGATGGCATCAAGGTAATCCATGTGTATTTTGACTTCTCATCAATAAATGTCACAAAGTATCTATGTCTATCCCTAGATATGCACGGCGAAGTCCATACGTCGGAATGAACAAGATCAAAGCAATTATCATAAATGGTCGATGATGAGGGATAAACAGTTTTGCAATGTTTTCCTAATATGCAAGCTTCACAATCACTAAAATTGTCAAAGGATAATTGAGGTAACATAAGGTTCAAAGCACGAAAATGAGGGTGGCCAGCCCTTGCATGCCAAACAGAGGGTTTCAAGCCAATAGCCGAATTCGAAAAACCAACATTAGTGTTATAAAACTTAGAAAACATCTTAGAATCTTCAAGGATGTACAATTCGTCTTGGATTCTGCCTTCTCCGATCATACTCCTAGTCTTAATATCCTGAAACTTAACACCATTAGGACCAAAGATAACATAACAATTTAGATCATTTACCACTTTCCTAACCGATAACAAGTTTGAGGAAAAACCGGGCATAAAGAAGGCTTTCATTTTCTTGTTAAGTAAGCCTAAATTCCCTACACCACTAACCAATACCTTAGCCCCATTGGCAATTACCACACTCCCTAAAGCTGGTTCAATGTCACTAATTAGCTCCCTATCACTAATCATGTGATGAGAAGCTCCCGAGTCAATGATAATCGGCTTAAATAAAGAGTGTGAGAAGAGACAAATACCAGAATCCCTTAGAGACTTAAGGGATTGAATGAGAGCTTCCAAGTCTGCCTTCTTAATCACTTCTCCTTGGAAAGAAGATGATGCAGTAATCCCTTGTTCTTGCTGTCCAGCCGAAGAGGATGAACCCGAAGGTAAAAGAGCTTGAGACGATTGATTTGGTTCATCCAACCTCTCTTGAGTAAGGTTAGCCCTTGCTTCTTTAAACTTTGCTGGCTTAAGATGTGGATGAAGGATCCAGCACTTATCTTTGGCATGACATTTCTTCTTACAATGCTCGCATATTAGCCTCTTCTTATCTTCGGTCTTAACTTGAGCTTTGTTGGCAATTATTAGACCCAAACTTCCCTTCCTTTCCAATAGACCAATAGACCCTTGTTCCTTCTGGATTTGAGCACAAACTTCTTCAAGACTAGGGAGAGAATGAGTAGTAGCCGCAGTCCTCAAGATATGTCTAACAAGGTCCGTATAACACGGATTAAGATTCATCATCAAGCCGAGAACTTTATCCTCTTCACTTCTACTCATAATTACCTTAGGCTCCAATGTCATTGGTCTAAGCGTATCCATCTCATCCCACAAAGATCTAAATCTACTAAAGTATTCCGTAAATTCCATGTCATCTTGGTAAAGACTACTGAATTCCTTCTTAACTTCAAAAACCCGAGTGAGACTTGAAATATTACCATATACTTTCTTCAATGAATCCCATAATTCTTTAGCTGTCTCACAGTAGTAGTAGGCTTCCAAGATGGGTTTGTCTAGTGATCCCAAGATGATAGACTTGGCAGATTGATCCATGAGGAACCAATCCTCATCCTCATCAAGCGCTTCCTCATCATCCTCACTTGATACAAACTCCTTTATAGGTCTATCTTTGACTACATGACTCCAGTAGCCTTTCTTTGTGCAAATGGTAGTCTTTGCAGCTCTAGACCACAACAAGTAATTTGGCCCTTTAAGCATAATAGGAACAACTTGTAGCTTACTCGGATCCATTTGAGAAGGAAAGATTACACCTTTTTGTGTCGGCTGAGAAATGATTCAAAGAGAAACTTGAAAGGTTGGAGCATTCTTGAAATCACGAACAGGGGAGGCTAAGATTCTTCCCTTAAGAACACCAGAGAGCACGGCTTCAAGAGGAGAGAAAAGACTTGACCTTTTAGAAGGGCCAGAGGAAGGATGCGCTCCGGAGGCTGATTCCGAGCTTTTCACGGCGAGTTTTAAGATTCAAGAGCTAGAGAGTAGAGGAGTAAAACAGAGAGTGATGGAAAGAGATTAATGGAAGCATGGTGAGAGGATATCACTGCTCTGATACCATGTGGGTTTGAGTAACACACATTGCGAAAGCTAGAGAGAATGAGCGATTAGAGAGTTTTAAGAGAATATGAAGAAAGCTTCCATTAAATCTCCATAAAATGTTTAAGGATACAAGATTAGCTTAAATAGACAGAAAAATCGCAAAGGAGAAGAAGAGAAGAGAGAGAAGAAGTCGCTAAAGGCTGGAGGGGACCACCTGGAGCCGTTGGCGGCTGGAGGGGACCACCTGATCTTCCTGGGACACACGCGCCTAACGGTCATATCTGCGGGACCACATTTGACCGTTGGGGGAAGACCGACGACCTCATCCTGAAATGATCATAAGGCGCTTCCCAACTTGCTTCCCACGTCTCATTGCCTTGCGCCCTACGTCTTCTCGCCTTGCGTCTCACGGCTTCTCTTTTTCCCGAAGTCGCGCCCAACCGAAGTGATGCGCGTCTCCCGATTTTCCTAAGGATAAATGGCACTAGGCCTCTGGGACTATTGGTGTGGCCTAGTGAGGATGCTTGGCCAATATTGAGACTCCGAAAGGTAATATATGGGCTTAAACAATCACCACGTGCATGGTACCACAAGTTAAGCTCAACCCTCTTGACTCGAGGATTCAAGAGATCGGAAGCCGATCACACATTATTCCATCTTCATGGTCCAAAAGGCATTGTGCTAGTCCTTATATATGTGGATGATTTGATTATCTCCGGGAATGACAAAGAAGGTATCTCCTCTACTAAATGTTACCTTAAATCCATGTTTGATATTAAAGATCTTGGAGCACTAAAGTACTTTCTAGGAATTGAAGTGTGCCGTTTACCGGAAGGCCTCTTCATGTCCCAAAGAAAGTACACACTTGATCTTTTATGTGAAACAGGAAAATTAGGTTGTAAGTCTTCCAAAACACCCTTAGAAGGCGGATACAAGGTCTCGAGAAAGGGGGAGAAAAATGAAGAACTGCTTCAAGATGCAACTCAATATAGACGACTTGTCGGAAAGTTGATCTACTTGACCATAACAAGACTGGATTTGTGCTTTGCCGTCAACCAAGGGAGCCAACACATGCAAAATCCCACAAAATATCATTGGAGTATGGTAGATCGGATTTTGTGTTATCTCAAGGGAAGCCCGGGACAAGGCATATGGATGGGAAAGAATGACAACACCGAGATAGTAGGATATTGTGATGTGGATTGGGCTGGGGATCACAATGATAGAAAGTCAACCACCGGCTATGTCACCTTCATTGGAGGAAATATGGTAACATGGAAAACAAAGAAGCAAAAGGTTGTATCATGCTCAAGTGTCAAGGCGGAGTATCGAGCAATGAAGAACCTCACAAATGAGTTGACATGGCTGAAAGCTCTCCTAAAGGATCTTGGAATTGAGCAAACTAATCCTATCACCATGCATTGTGACAATCAAGCCGCCATTCACATAGCATCCAACTCCATGTTTCATGAAAGGACGAAACACATTGAGATTATTTCCACAAGGTTCGGGAAAAGATCCTAGAAGGAGTCATCCTACCATGCTTCACAAAAAGTGAAGACCAATTGGCGGACATCTTCACCAAAGCCGCGAGTCACAGGGTATGTGATCACATATACCCAAAGCTTGGACTCGTGGATCGCACTCATCCTTGACCAAAGGTCCCCTTTCCCATGGCTCGTACAATCTTTTTCCCTTAAGAGAGTTGTGTCCCAAAGCGGTTTTCTCTCTAAAGGTTTTTAATGAGGTATGGCCGTGGGTCTTCCAAGTTTAACCATCTACATAGTAGATGGTTAAACTTGAGGGGGAGTGTTGATCAAGACCTATCAAGGCCATCAAAATATCTACAAGGTCAAAGAAATAAGGTATCGGGTCACGAGTATGATCGGACCGGGAAAAGTTGTCAATCGGGTTGAGAATACGGTAGAAACAAATGGTGGATCGGAAGGTGCTATCGGGTCGAGGAAATGGGCACTGCGGTACGAGTCAGTACGTACCGCAGTCGGAGAAGCAGGTCGAGAAAAACGCTACCCGCGGTACGAGGCGGGAAGTCTGAAGGTCGAGACATTCGCTATCCGCGGTACAAGGCGGGAAGTCTGAAGATTGGGATACTCGCTACCCGCGGTACAAGGCGGGAAGTCTGAGGATCGAGAAAATTACTACCCGCGGTACGTAGCGGGAAGACGGATGATCGAGACAGCCATTACCCGCAGACCGAAGCGGGAAGTCTGATGATCGGGGATCAATGTCCGAGCGGTACGATGGACCTCGATCTATGGGCGACCGTTGACCAAGTCAACGGTCAACGACAAAAGTCAACGCCCACCCAAAACAAGATTTGGATCGTTTTGGTCTAAGGAAGAAGGTGCGACGAGGACTTGGATCCTAAGGAGACACCAACTAGAAGAAGATGACCGTTGGAGAAGAGTCGCCAGGGTCGAGGCAAGTCCCGGATCACCAAGGCGCGGAGGAGTCGCTCTCAACTCGGAAAACGGAGCGCATTGGGATTCGAGGTGCGTCACTTTCTCTCCCTTGGAAGCTGTACCTCGGCGACAAGGGTCACATGTGACCGTTACTCACCTTAAGGTTCACATGTGACCGTTACTCACCTTTTGTCAAGACTGAGGCAAGGCACGGATCACCAAGGCATGGAGGAGTCGCTTTCAGCTCGAGGACTTGTACATATTGCGTGTACCAGCTGGTGCCATGACAAGATCAAGGACTAAGCTCTTCAACCAAGCTATCAATAGAATTCACTCAATTTGAGTATTGTTCTTTTCTTTGGTGAGTCATATCCAAAGAAGCCCCACGGAATATCAAGAGACTTCCACTCTTGTGTGATCTAATGAGTGGAAGTCTTCCACTCTTGTGTTACCCCAACTCGGTAACAAACTCCTAGTGGAAGCCGTCACAGCCAGCATGGCTAAAATTCTTAGACAAGAATTGGATCAGAGGTTTGAGGAGTTTCGACTAGAGCTGCAGGGTGATGCACATCAAAAATGTGCCACAAGGTCTAAGCAAGAGAGTTCTGATAAAAGACACAACCATACGATACCTATGCTAGGTAGGTCCGATGGAGGGTCTAAGAGGGTCGGTTCTGGATAAGACAGGTTAGCAGAAGAGTATTATGGGCACAATAGCGACATCTCTAGGAGAGGCTATAGGAACTATAGGCATAGAGAATATCAAACGCGTAATCAAGACAATCTGGGAGGTCTTAAAATTCGCATACCTTCCTTCCAAGGAAGAAACGATCCAGACGCTTATTTGGAATGGGAAACTAAGATAGAATTGGTTTTCAATTGCCAACAATATACTGAGGAGAATAGAGTGCGACTGGCTGCTACCGAGTTTACAGATTATGCTTTAACTTGGTGGGAACAACTAGTTACTAATAGAAGACGGAACGGAGAACCTACAATCTGCACTTTGAGAGAATTAAAAACCATCATGAGGAAGCGGTTTGTTCCAACGCATTATCACCAAAGTTTTCATCAGAAACTGAGGGGATTAGCTCAAGGAAATCGATCAGTTGAGGAGTATTATCAAGAGATGGAAGCTTTAATGCTTAGAGCTGACATACTGGAGGATAAAGAGGCGACAATGGCTAGGTTTCTAGAGGGATTGATATGAGCATGGAAAACAGCAAGGAAGTGGTGGTAACTTGGCTCAGAAAAGTCACATGTGACTCCTTGAAGACCGTTGGAACATATTGGGAAAAGTCTTCCCTTCGCTTTTGTAATGGCAGATTTGGTTTGTACCCATTTCTGGTAAGTTTTGTCTTTAGTGTTTGGAGTGTATAAAAGAGTGTAATGTGTATGTATAGGTAGGGTTTTCGTGTGCTCTTACTATATATATGTTGTAAACCTCATTTGTAAAGCTTAAGAAATGAGAAGACAATCTCTCTTCTTCCAACTCTCTCTCTCAGCCATACTCTCCTCAATTCTCAATCAGATTCTCTCTTCTTCTCTAATTACACACTATTGAGAATTCTCACATGGTATCAGAGTACAAGATCTCTTATGACTCATTTAATCCGCTGAAACTCTCTAATTCTCTTATCTAATCTGCTGAAACTTTCCCTCTCTTCTTGAAACTCCATTGTTTGAAAGCTTCATCTTTCTGTCCAAATCTCTCTGTTTCTTTCCTCTGTGTCAAATCTGATGGATAACTCAAAGCTTGTTGGTATTCATGTCACTCTCAAGGGAGTGAACTACTTGTTATGGTCTAGAACCATAAAATCTGTGTTGTGTGGTCGTGGACTTTGGGCTCATATTGAAGGAGGAGCTCCAAAGAGGATGGCTAGGTTTTTTGACAAAGAAAAGAAAGGTGAAGCTAGTGGAGTTGTGGCTGTAGAGGATGAGGACGCTAAGTGCTACCAAGATGACCAAGTAGCTCTTGTTATCATGCAAAGCTCTCTTGACCCAGCAATCCATGAAGCTTATTCCTACTGTGAGAGTGCTAAGCAATTATGGGACACTCTCAAGAAGGTTTATGGCAACCTATCAAACCTCAGCCGTGTGTATGAGGTGAAGAAAGCTATCAATGATCTCAGCCAAGAAGATATGGAGTTCACCCAATTGTTTGGGAAGTATAGATCTCTTTGGGCTGAGCTTGACATGCTAAGACCCCCAACAGTGGACCCAACGGTGTTAGGTGAAAGATTTGAGCAAGACAAGGTCTTTGGTCTTATGATGAACCTAAACCCAGCCTATGGTGACCTAGTTAGGCATCTTTTGAGGCAAGACAAGATGCCAAGCTTGGAGGAAGTGTGTGGATCCATTCAAAGAGAACTGATAAAGACGTTTTTACGGTGTTTTCTCAAATACCAAACTGTCTATCTAATCAATTGCAGTACAGTATGGTGTCAATCCACCGGGAGAGTAAGTAGCAATCAAGATTTAATCTACTTATCCTAATCTAAGCCAGATTCGATTTAGTGAGTGGTGATCTATTCTAGGTGACAACGAAATGCTAAAATAGAAAACGAGACATGAAAATAGAATGTAAAAACAGAGCATTAAAATAAAGCAATAGTAAAACAGAATGAAGTGCAACACAGAATCTCAACCTAAAAGCAGAGTATTAAAATCACGAAAATTCAATAGAGGAAAAAGGGGTTCTCGAGGTTAGGGATCAATGATTAGGGTATTCCTAGGGGTTCCAGACTTATTTATCAACCTATTTAGATGACCTCTAAGCAAGGAATCACAAAGTAATCACATTCGCTCTCGCGCAATGGGACCTCTCCTAAAAGACAACCTGACTTGACTCTCGCCCAACGATTGGAAATTCAAGAGGCTTTAAGTACGGACCTTACAAAGCCTAATAACACCCTAGACAATCAATATCTTGAGCTAGGAAGATGTTATCTTAACTTAAGCATGTTCAAGTGATTCCCCAAACGCCTCTCGGGGGGATTCACCAAGAGATCGAATTTCAATTGATCAGAAAGAAACAAGCATTAAAAACACTTAAATTAAAGAGATCTAAGACCTTAATCAAACATAAACAAATCTGGAAATCCCTAAGTTTTCTCCTAATCTCACCCTTTCCTCAAGAACCCTAGACTAACTTACTCAGAATTCATGAAGTAAAACATAGACTCAAAATCGAAAATCAATTGCATAAACTTAAGACTAAAAATCGTAAATTGCTTTTTAAAGATGGAGATCGAAATTTCTAGAAAAGATTGTATATTAAAACTGGAAATTCTAGTACAATTTATAGATCAAAAGATCTTAAAGAAAAAGGAAAAATACTTAAAGAGAAAAAGGGAAAATTCCCTGGAAAGAAAAATGGGAAATTCCTTTAAAAAGTGAAAAGGAAATTTCCTTAAGAAAGAAAATAGAAAAAGCCTAAAATAGTTGTTGGGCTTGCACAAATGGGTATTGATGGGCATTTTTCGCAGAGAAGCCCAAGAAGTCAATTTTCGTGAAAAGTCTTAGTTCTGGTCCGCAAATCCACTCGACCAAGTGATGGTCGAGTGTCAAAACTCGAGTGCCAAATCTTCTAGTTCACATCTTGAATCTTCAACTTTAGGCCAGGCGATTCTTCATTGGTCTTCTTGTAGTCCGAAATACTTCATGATAAGCTCCAAAAAGTGCCTAAAAATACCTTTTATGCAATGTATGCAATGCCCAACACTAATAATGCAAATTATGCTTAAAAGAACCTAAAACAATGATAATAATGCAAGTATGAATGCAAAACATGCTAAATATATGTCCTAAAATGTGGTAAAATGCAGACACATCAAGAACAAGGTTCAAGAAGTCTTCTTGGTGGTAAGGGGGAGCTTACTATGGCTAACAAAGCTTCATACCGACCAGAGGAGAAGAAGGTGTGGATATGTGACCATTGCAAGAAGAAAGGTCACTCTAAGGACCGCTGTTGGATACTTCATCCCCTCCTCAAGCAAAACAGATGGGAAAAGGCAAAAGCGAACCTTGCAACTGAAGGAATGGAGGCTCAAACCATCACAGCAGCTAGCACATCATCTCAAATGGTTGAAGGAAAGTCTATGTCTGTAAACCACAATGATTATGTGAATAAATCAGAGCTTGGAGAGCTCATCAAATCCATCAATGCCCTCAAAGATTCTGTTATCTCTTATCATGCTTCAAAATTTTCGGATCAAATTGTGGTAGATTCTGGTGCATCTCATAATATGATTAAGAACCCTAGGTTGATTAGCAATTTAAAACCGGCCTTAGGGAATGTGATTATTGCTGATGGTAAAAGAGTTCCTATTAGAGGCATTGGTGATTTAAAATTGTTTGATAAAAGCTCTAAAGCCCTTTACATGCCATCATTTACCTCAAATTGTTGAGTGTAAGCAAGACTGTTAGTGATCTTAATTGTAGAGCTATATTTGAGTCTAACAAAGTTTGTTTTCAGGATATTAAGAGTGGCAAAGTCCTTGGAGAAGGTGTCACCAAAAATGGATTATATCTCCTTGAAGATGTGGAGAAAGATCCGAATTTATCTTTACCTTTATCTTGCTGATCTAGTTCTTATAGTAATGATGAGAATGTTTTATGGCATGCTAGACTTGGTCATCCTCATTCACGTGCTTTAGGATTGTTATTGCCTAGTATTTCCTTTAAAAATGATGATTGTGAGGCTTGTATACTTCGTAAACATTGTAGATTGGTGTTTCCCAAGTCCTCAACCGTTTATGAACGTTGTTTTGAATTAATTCACTCAGATGTGTGGTCTTCTCCTTGTGAGTCTAGAGAAAACCATAAGTATTTTGTCACCTTTATAGATGAGAAATCCAAGCACACTTGGTTAACATTGTTACCTTCAAAACATAGGGTGCTAGAGGCACTTACCAATTTCCAAACCTATGTGACTAACCATTATAATGCAAAGATTAAAATCATAAGAACAGATAATGGAGGTGAATACACAAGCAACTCATTCAAACAACTCGTAGCCAAATTCGGAATAATGCATCAAACAAGCTGCCCGTACACCCCTCAACAAAATGGTGTGGCTGAAAGGAAGAATAGACACCTTATGGAGGTTGCTAGAGCCATGATGTTCCACACTAATGTCCCAAAACGGTTTTGGAGTGATGCGGTGATGACAGCTTGTTACGTGATTAATCGACTTCCTACCAAAGTGCTAAAGGATGTCTCTCCATTTGAGGTACTAACTCAAACAAAACCATCAATTAATCGGTTACGTGTGTTTGGTTGTGTTGGCTTTGTCTTAGTACTAGGAGATAAAAGAAACAAGTTAGAGGCTAAAAGTACTAAAGGAGTGTTTGTTACATACTCGACAACTCAAAAAGGATATAAGTGTTACATCCCAGAGACGAGGAGGGTGCTTGTGTCTCGAGATGTGAAGTTTATAGAGACAAAGAGGTACTATGAGGTAAAGAATTGGTCAGAGTTACAAGGACTATCTGAAAATGCTCAATCAAGTCCCTCAGGTCGTGCCACTTCCTTGCGAAACATTTTGGAGAAGATTGGAGTGGTGGCTGCCAATCCTCCTCAATCCACATCCCATGATGCCACGCCTCGACAACATCCCTCGTCTGTTGATGGTCGAGTCCACCACAGGACTGATGATGGTCTAAGTACACTCGCCAACAATAACCCGAGTGTTGATAACCATGTGACTATGGACCAACATGAGGAGGACTCAAACAGTGTTCCGATAGATGAGGTCCCGGTTGATGAGGAGGAATCAGCACCCTTGGGAGAAAACCATGCAGAGGCAGAATCAAGTGCTAATGAACCACCAAGCCAACTTCTAAGGTGTAGCACAAGAGTGAGGAAGAATCCATCCAATTGGGTTAACACACGTGTGTACTATAACAACAAGGCAGTAGCTCATCCAACACAAGTTATGTGCACCTTAGCCCACATTCCAATAGCTCATCAAGCTTTTACCAGCCAGATTGATCAACACTTCATCCCTAATACCTATGAAGAAGCCAAGGAGCACAAGGTTTGGAGAGATGCTGTGGATAATGAGCATGGAGCAATGGAGAGGAATCACATTTGGGATGAATCTGAACTTCCAAAAGGGAAGAAGGCTGTAACTTCAAGATGGCTTTTCACCATCAAATACAAAAGTAATGGGGAAATTGAACGCCACAAATCAAGACTTGTAGCGAGGGGGGTTTACTCAAACCTATGGAGAAGACTACCACGACACATTTGCTCCGGTTGCCAAACTCCATACGGTACGTGTAGTGTTGTCTTTAGCTACCAATCTTGATTGGGAATTGTGGCAGATGGATGTCAAGAATACATTCCTACAAGGAGAACTAGAGGATGAGGTATACATGCATCCTCAGTCTTCCATGAAAGAACAAAGCATATAGAGGTTGATTGCCACAATGTTCGAGAAAAGGTGGAGCAAGGAGTGATCTTGCCATGTTATACAAGGAGCTCGGATCAATTGGCTGACATTTTCACTAAGGCTGCAAGCTCAAAGGTGTGTGAGTTTGTATATGAGAAGCTTGGACTAATTAATTTTTCCAAGGCGTAACAATGA
Organism: Lepidium sativum; assembly: GCA_023374145.1. Classification (NCBI taxonomy): domain Eukaryota; kingdom Viridiplantae; phylum Streptophyta; class Magnoliopsida; order Brassicales; family Brassicaceae; genus Lepidium; species Lepidium sativum. The sequence goes on from JAKUCM010006355.1 coordinate 42,977, forward strand.
ACCATACTCTTTTTCCCTTAGTTGGTTTTGTTCCAAAAAGGGTTTTCCACTAAGGTTTTTAACGAGGTGGGGGGTTACAACATTCAAGCTTGTTCCTAATGATCCACATTATGGATTCAAGCTTGAGGAGGAGTGTTAAACTAAATGAGTTAAATAGCTGGAGTGTAAGAGAAGCTTCAGTTGGAGTGCTAAACAAGGAACCGAGTAAAAGGAAGGGTCTAACTACAAAGAAGAACTTGGTTAGCATTGTTGGAAAGGAACTAAGTCACATGTGTGGTAACTTGGCTCAAAAAAGTCACATGTGACTCCGTGAAGACCGTTGGAACATATTGGGAAAAGTCTTCCCTTCGCTTTTGTAATGGCAGATTTGGTTTGTACCCATTTCTGTTAAGTTTTGTCTTTAGTGTTTGGAGTGTATAAAAGAGTGTAATGTGTATGTATAGGTAGGGTTTTCGTGTGCTCTTACTATATATATGTTGTAAACCTCATTTGTAAAGTTTAAGAAATGAGAAGACAATTTCTCTTCTTCCAACTCTCTCTCTCAGCCATACTCTCCTCAATTCTCAATCAGATTCTCTCTTCTTCTCTAATCACACACTATTGAGAATTCTCACAAGTGGAACCAGAAGATGAGCTTGAAGCAGAGGAAGCTCTACACATACCAGCTGGTCCCATGAACCGTTCTCGAGCTAATGCATTCAACAAAGCATTATGAGGATTGTTTGACACCTTCTGGACATAAGTGGTTCTACTTCACAACGTTGAAGACAAGACTAATCAAACCATTCTTGTTTCAGTTCAAGCACAATGAGTTTAACGATGGGTATGTGTCTCATTTGTACTCTTTTTCCCTTTTCCAACTTTTGTCCCAATGGGTTTTCTTGGTAAGGTTTTTAATGAGGCAAATGATTCACATCACCATAGCCCATTGTTAACTCAAATTCGTGGCTATAACTCTTTCACACACCCATAACAAGAAAAAGGATGAAAAACATAATTTCCTTAATGAATTTTTCGGAAACTTTCCTTATTCGACTTTTTCCATTCTTTCTGTTTTTTTTCCTTTTATTTTATTTGGAGAAACACTAGGGTTTTTTCCCTCTCCTATATATGTATTGTGCTGCCTCCAAGCAGAAGAACAATTCACGTTTTAATCAAAAAGATCATTCAGTCTTTTCTCTTTTGTTGGTGTGTAATATCCAGGAAGCCGTTGGTGTGTAATATCCTACAATAAACTCGATTATTTGGTGTGTCATATCCAAAGATTTCGTGGGGGAACATCAAACGTCTGTCACAACTTCTGTGAGACCAACGGATCCACATACTTTGATCCTTGAAGCTTCTTAGTTTTCGGGGTGCAACGACTATCCAATCTCAACTCTGAGTGAAGATCCCTGGAGGCATATGCTACAACTTGTCTTTAAGTTTGTTTGTCGTCTCAAAGTCGAGCATCCCAACTCCATATCCTCCAAGTGACGAAATTGGGATTGATCCCTTTCTGGGATCGTATCAAGTGGTATCAGAGCACACTTGGAGGTTGAGTCGTTTCTATCTATCATCTCTTATCTTTCCATTTCTTCTATCCATTTTATCAGCTCTCACCATTCTGTTCTAGAAAAAGAAAATCATAAAAAGTGTGTTAACGTTTCATTTTCACTAGATCTGTTTGTTTGATAGAATTCCTTACGCCTATTATCTTGTTTGAGTTTTCATAATTATTTGGCGTTTGATAAAATTGTGAATCCAATTGCGTCTGAAACTAGGACAAGTCTAGTATTTTATAAAATTGATTCAGGAATTTTTGAACACGATTTGATATTTTATTGTGTCTGATCAAGTCATATTGTCGTTCTCAGAGTTTCTAAAAGAATTTGGTTTCGTTTGAAGGATCATTTTGTGTTGGTTGTGTGCAATCATTTTTTTTTACAAAAGGAACTTGTTACTGGTTTATTTTGTTCTTAATTGCAGAATATGATGGAAGAGCAAATGTTCCATTCTGATCAAAGCACTTATGATGAGGAGGATTCCTTCACGGACGAGTTTCTTACTGATCCAAAACCACCAGACTATGAAACTTATCAATTAAACAAGACAAGGAGTTCCACATGGAGCCAACTATATAAAGCGCCTTACACTTCTAACTCTGTGATGTATTTTAATCCTTATCATCAATCTTCTCCTAAAATTCAACTCTATGCTTTTTCAGGAAAAAGAAGCTATCTAGAGTGGGAAAAAACATGGATAATTGGTTTCACTATAACCAAGTCAGAGAGGAGAAAAGACTAGTCTATGCCATCGAACAGCTCTCGGGAGAAACTTATAAGTTGTGGGTTCAAGAAAAGGGCTGAGCGTCGAAGATACAAAGAACCAACTATCACCACTTGGAAAATGCTGAAAGTGTTGTTAAGAAAGAAGTATGTGCATAAGAAAAAGATAGTCATTGATAAAAAAAAAAGCAATAACTGATCATGACAAAGAGCTTCAAAAGCAGTCAAGGAAACAAAAGGACGAAGAAATAATCAAAAAGTGGAAGCACGAACTGGGTGAGGTTTTGAAGAAGTTCCAAAAGAAGAGACAAGTCACTCTTCAAGCAGTTGATACAAAAGCAAACAAGGAGACTATAGTGCATAAAGAAAATATGGAGGATAAGTCAACCTTTCAGCCATTACATGAATCAAGCTATGAACCAAAGCAATGTAAATCCTCTAACCTTTCAAAATACAAGAGAGCAACTTGTTATACTTTTCGTGAGAAAGGACATATTGTTGTAATTTGCCCTGGAAAAATTGAGCTAACTCATATCGAGCTTGAGCAACATAGCCAACCCGAAGCTCAAACTTTCTCAAACCTCTTATGTGGCACTCAGGTAAGTTTGGCTTACGAATCTATTCAATATTTGAATAACATCATATTCACTTGGGGCTTCAAACAATCTGTTTTGAATGTTGAAATTTCTAGTATAATACACTTGATCTTTTTTTTAAGTGCCAAGGAAAATTCAGATAGCATGAATGAGTGAAATAGCCTTGAAGGAACCACATCCACAAGGAGCTTAACTCTGAATCAAAAAGAGCAACAACCACACTTTGTTCAAGAACCAGTCCTTATGCCGCTTTCTTGTGAGAACTCAAAGGAGCACTGTAAGAAATCTAGTTTGGATGGGAATGAACATAATTTGTTTGTGATTGTTTCTGCTAGAGAAGAAAACCGTTTTGGACTAGAAAATGTGAAGGAATTTCGTGTTTCCAGTTCTGTTTTTGACAAAATTATTCCATCTTTTAAACCACTCTCACCTGAAGATTTTTCTATGCAACTTGGGTTTATGGTGGATGATTTGCATGAGTTTAGTTCTGCTTTAAGAGTTTCTTTGTGCAGTCATTTGTTTGATATTTTCAGAACTAAGACTAAATATGCTTTGTTTAGAACTTGGCCTGAATTAGATAACCTGCTTATGAACTTGTTGATTGAACCTTGTGAAATGAAAAATCATGAGCTTGTGCTTAACCATTCGAAAACGGCATTTGATGCTTTAGGCAATAAAAACATACTGAATATTCTTAGGGAATTGTTTGCCTCTTCGAAACGCACATTTGATGTTGTCTCCCTAGTGTTTGTAAAGGAAATGCAGATTATGGATTCAAGGGCAAAAACAATTCAAGTATGGAGCAATCTAGTTGATTATGGACCGAGGCGACAACTGAGCTATCACTTTAAGATTTAGAATTGGATGTACCTAAGGAAAGGAATCCAAAATAGGTGTCCTAGAACTGGGTTTTAAACGCACAAGAAGAGAAGATGATCAATGATTCAAGCAACCATATCTAGCCCAAATAAGACACTTAAATCTTCGCCTCTTCATTCAGCCCAAAGGAAGAGCCACCAGATGCCACATTTAAGCCAAAGACGACACTAAACATCTTCGGAGATATTTCAGATTTGAGGTCAAATCTTTTTCAAGACGGAGGGGATGATATGAGCATGGAAAACAGCAAGGAAGTGGAACCAGAAGATGAGCTTGAAGCAGATGAAGATCTACACATACCAGCTGGTCCCATGAACCGTTCTCGAGCTAATGCATTCAACAAAGCACTAGGAGGATTGCTTGACACCTTCTGGACATAAGTGGTGATACTTAACAACGTTGAAGACAAGGCTAATCAAACCATTCTGGTTTCAGTTCAAGCACAATTAGTTTAACGATGGTTATGTGTCTCATTTGTACTCTTTTTCCCTTGTCCAAGTTTTGTCCCAATGGGTTTTCTTGGTAAGGTTTTTAATGAAGCAAATGATTCACATCACCGTAGCCCATTGTTAACTCAAATTTGTGGCTATACCTCTTTCACACATCCATAACAAGAAAAAGGATGGAGAACAGAATTTCCTTATCGAATTTTTTGGAAACTTTCCTTATTTGACTTTTTCCATTCTTTATGTTTTTTCCTTTTATTTTATTTGGAGAAACACTAGGGTTTCGTCCCTCTCCTATATATGTATTGTGCTGCCTCCAAGCAGAAGAACAATTCACGTTTTAATCAAAAAAATCATTCAGTCTTTTCTCTTTTGTTTTGTGTAATATCCAGCAAGCTGTTGGTGTGTAATATCCTACAGTAAACTCGATTCTTTGGTGTGTCATATCCAAAGATTTCGTGGGGGAACATCAAAAGTCTGTCTCAACTTCTGTGAGACCATTCGATCCACATACTTTGATCCTTGAAACTTCTTAGTTTCCGGGGTGCAAAGACTATCCAATCTCAACTCTGAGTGAAGATGATGTAAGAACCGCGGATAATTCTCACAAGGTGATAGGCGGCTTCAAGAGATTGGACTCAAGTCTGTCTTCTCTTAGAAACCAATAAACACAAGGGTGGACTCAAGTCTCTCTCTAGGCAATTCAGTGGATGAAAGGGGCGTGGAGGTGGATTGATGGACACCACACAAGTGATGGAAGAACTTGTGATAAGTCAGAACTTGGAGTCGCCTTGATATCACTCACAAGG